>JAPDEQ010000075.1:0-144656 GCA_027569205.1 Aspergillus kassunensis | reverse complement strand
TCCTGTAAGAGGATTATTATAATAAAGTCTTAAAATTCAAGTATATAGCTCTTAATTTAAGGGGATATAAAGATATCCTTAGAAATAAAGAAGATTATTATAGTCTATAAACTAATACTTAAATCCTGGTTTCTTCTAGGAAATAGCTAGTTTTTAGTAATAAGTTTTAGGATTAGCTTCTTAAGAAAATATAATAAGATTTCTTAGATTCTTAAAAGACTTATCCAAGTAAAACTACTATAGTATTTTAGATAATAATATTAGATAAGACCTAACTAAAGGTTAAATCTTACTAGATAGCCTAGTTAGCTATTTCTAAATTAATATTAAAATTAATATTCTATATATTTAGGGTTCTGAATCCAGGGCTTTCCTATTCTAATATCTTATTAAATTTAAACTAGGATTTTTACACGTATAGATCTAATACTATTATAATAGAAATACTAGTAATCTATTATTAAATCAGGGCTAGTAATTTAGTTTTAGAAGTATAATTAAATAAACTAGAGAATTTCTATAAGGGCTTATCCACAGGGTTACTTTTTCCAGCGTAGTATTTAATAATAAAATTAAATAGAATTAAAAATAATAGCTAATATACTTATCTACTAATAATTTAGGGCTATTTTATAAATAATTATAAATTCTAGTAATTAGATAGAACTTTAACTATATAAACAGGTCCTTCAAGATACTACTACTAGTATTTAAATAAATAAATAATAGTAAATAGCTCTTAATCTAGTATTAAGTAATTTAATCCTATTCTACTAAACTTATATAACCAAAAGATAATAGGGTAATACTTGCTAGTATTACTAGGTTATAATAGGATACCTGCTATACTAGTATTTAAAGTATCTATTTTAATTTAAATTTATTAAGATAAATCAAAATAGGCAAGGAGAGGTATATTCTAAAATACTTAGATAAGCTTCTAAAATACTTGCCTTTTAGTATTAGAGAATTAATAAGATCCTGGCTTCTTACTATTTTGGCTCCCCTTAAGTAGGTTAGTCAATGGTAGAGTAATACATGAATAATCATAGATAAAGTATTAATAGAAGTTATAAAATCCTAAAAAGATTTATATCTTATAAAAAGATTTAGGTTTAGTCTATTTAGTAATATTATTAATCTGCTTTGGATCCATAGAGATCCCCTTATAAGATACTATATATCCTAAGAATTCTATCTAAGGCTAGTAAAACTTGTACTTTTTTTTAAATTAATAAATAATTTAGCTTTTTATAAATATTTAAGAACTTGAGAAACATGCTAGGTATAAGAATTATAATCTATTAAAAAGATAAATATATTATCAAGGTAAACCACGTAGAATTAATTAAGAATATTATATAAAATAGAATAAATATAACTCTAAAAGGTAGCAGGGGTATTTATTAATCTAAATAGTATAATAATATATTTAAACTAGTTATAATAGTAATAAAATACTATTTTCTATTAATCTTCCTTATAAACCTAGATCCTGTAATAGGTATCCTTTGAATTAATTTTAGTAAAGAATATAGCTCCTAAAATTCTATCTAAGATTTCTAAAGTTAAAGGTAATAGGTAGTAATTCTTAACTATTATTTTATTAAGTCCTTAATAATCTATATATAATCAGAGACTACTATCCTTCTTAGGGATAAAGAGAATAAGAGCTCCTACTAGGCTATATAAAGGTTAAATATAGCTATAATTAATATTCTCTTAGATATATTAGTAAAGCATAGCTAATTTAGCCATGGATAAGGGATAAATTAGTCCTTATAAAGGATTTTCCCTATTAATAATTTTAATAATATATTTTAAAATATATAAGGAAGGCAAGGTTTTTACCCCTAAACTAGAAAAAATATCTTGGAAGGCTTTAAAGGTAGGTAGTAAGTTACTTTTAAATATTAATTAATCTTATTAGATATCCTGGTTACCTGGTAGCTAGACTTCTTCTAGTAGTTTAACTAAAGTATATATATAGGCATGGTTTTAGTATACTTTTATAAACTTATAGCTACCAAGGAGTTATATATCTTTAATCTTATAGTATTATATCTAAGTATTAGTATCTAATTAGATAGATTACTAAGATATAGTAACTATTAATAAAAGAATTAGACTCCTAGATAAGGTAGCTAAATATTAATTTATTATATAAGGTATAAAGGAGTAGAGTATATCTTATAAGTCTTAGGTATAGATTAGGATCAAATATATACTAAATAATAAAATAGAAAGGTTAGTAATTCTATATATAATAGATATTATAAGTTTATATTATTATAAATAATATTTTTTAATAAAATTAATACTAACTAGGTTAAGTTTAGTATATATATCTATATTAGTATATATATTAATTAGTATTTCCTTAAGCTTTTAGATTTAATTTAGTATATAAACTTAGGCTTAAATTAATATATTAATCTTACTCTATTCTTTACTTAAGGCTATTAGAAGGAAGTCATAGAGTCTACTCTATCCTAGTATTATTTTCTAATATTTAAGGTTTATATTTATCTAGGTTACTAGACTTATTTAGAGGGGTTTTATAATTATAACCTTACTTAGATTCTAGCTATTTATTTCTAGACTCTATTACTTAAGTTAATTAGATCTTAATCTAGTTTAGATTCTAATATTTATATAAGAATCCTCCCCGAGAAGGTCCTAAATAGTTCCTAGAATAATTCTGATTTCCCTATTATTATTTTCTTTCTTAATACTTATGATAATCTAGGGTAATATAATCTAGTAAATCATAGATATAGTAATAAATATTTTATTAATATTTTAGATACTCTTCCTTATGAGATTAGCCTTTTCTTATAATTTTAAAACCTTGATTATTCCTTCTTTAGAGTACAGGTGAATCGAGTACTTCTAGATCTTAAATTAATATAAATATTAGGATTTTAGTAATTAGGTAATCTTATTTAATTATAATTTATTAACTCCTAGTACTTAGAGGCTATTCCTACTATACTTTATTAGGTCTTAGGAATTTTAGGTAATTCTTTAAGTTTCTATTTTAGAGCTAATTATAATTTAATAAGGAATTAATAGGCTTTCTCCTCCTTATCTCCCTTAATAAAATCCTATTTATATTATACTAAATAGTTATTAAAATCTTAAGGGTATTAATATAATAATTATTTTATTACTTCTAAGTAACTTATCCTATTTTATTTCTAAGTTATTATATTCTTAATTAAGATAAGAGACTATTCCTTAAAATATTCCTAAGTATAAATTTCTATCTCAGGATATTTCTTATATATAATCTTATTAATTCTATACTAATCCTACCTTGTTTAATAGCTTACTTTTATTAATATTATTTTATATAGGATTTTTTTGGTTTCTAATTAATAATTCTATATTATACTAGTAAAATCATATTTAATATCTATAATCTAGGTCTAATAATTAAGTAGCTTCAAATTTATATTAAAATATTTAATATTAATTATCTATTTCTTGAACTCTCTTGGCCCTGAAATAGTTTTATTAAGGTTAGGATTCTATCCTTATTATTATATAGACTATTAGGTTTTATATTATATATTTTTAATTAACTAATTTTTTTCTAGGATAGCTTAAATCTATCTTTATTTTTTATCTAACTCTTGTAGTTAGGCTTCTCTAGCTTTGCTAGATATTTATACTAAAGATACTTTATCTAAGTGTTATGAATATAACAGAGCGGACTCACGAGGCAGAAAGCTGTAGAGCCTAAACCTGTGATAGAAGGCTAAGGACTAAGAGTAGTAGCTCCGGGGCCGTGCTGGATCATAATCCAAAGACTATGAACCATAGAAGACTCTTAGCCCATGTAGATAATAAATAAAAGGCGAGAATCTATAAGGAACTCAAGGCTAGGAGTAGTAAGCTATAATAGATAAAGATCCTTACTATTACTACTAGTTATTCTATATACTCTAGTAATAGTAAAAGGACTATGATTAGGGAAACCATAATAGAGGGTTATATACTATAATTATTAAAGAGATTATTAAAATAGTAGGAGAATAGTTATATAATAATTACTATATAATTAGGTAACTATCTAATATATTATTAGGATAATAAGAGAATAGTAGGACTTGAAGAATATATAAGGATACTTATTCTACTATATTTAGTCTTACTTATTCTTTATAATTATTATATAACTATTATTTAGAGATACCTTTAATAATAAGATAACTTGTACTAAACTTCTCTATAGGATAGGAATATATTCTTATCTTAGCCTTGTATCTATTACTTAAGCTCGACCCTTAGTAACCATGACTAGTCTTCATACTAGTTAGACATGGTTATTAAGAGTAAAGGTAAGAAGTTAATTAAACAGAGCTTACATGAAGGACCCAGGGTTAGGAAAGCGTTGAGAGGTCAGCCTTTCCGTAATACTAAGGTTTTAGAATTAGTATTAGTATAAACTAAGCTATTCTCCCTAGTTTTAGGAGGGGTTTAGTTAGGATTTATAGTTAATTAAGTAGATAATATAATATTCTAAATCTCTCTAACTAACTAAAGAAAAATATTTAGAATTATCAAGGAGTAGCTAAGGTTATTAGTTAGGTAAAGAAACTAGAATATTAAGGTAGTAAAATAGTATAATTATATAAGAATATAAACTAAATCTTACTTCTCCTCTAATTACCCTAGGGATTCGCTAGTAATAAGAGAATAAGCATTAGAAGTATTATATATTATTATTACTAACTAATAAAATTATTATACAATATGAAGGCAGGAATCTGATATAAAGGTAGGGATCCGTGATAGTTTTGTCAATCATTAGTACCTGTCCCATTGCCGCTGATGCCTGAGGCATTGTTCGCTGCTAACGTAGTAAACCCGTGACATTAACTTTATCTAAGGATTACTATTATCTAGAGATCTAATTACTAGGATTATTTATATAAATATAATAACTATAGTATACAAGCTTATAAAGTATATGGTTATATAACCTACTAAGAAGGAGCTCATAGTAAAAAAACTAGTATTACTAATATTATAAGAAATATTTATTTAGATAGGATTACTATGATAATTTATATTAGATAGAGATAAGTTATTTATATCTAAGTTTTAGAAAATACTTATAAAAGTATATAGTATAACTTATAATCTATTAATTATAAACTACTAATAAGTAGATAAATAAATTAAATAAATAATTTAGATAATTAAGTAGTATTTATAATATTACCTTAATTAGAACTAAGATAATTAGGTTAAGCTATTACTAATAGCTTAATTTATAATTTATAATATATATAATATAACTACTAGTATTATACTATACTTTACTAACTTAGGATATAACCTAAGAATATATTAGAAGATCCTGCTAGCTAAAGGATAATTAGAAATAGTATTAATATAAGATATATATTTAAATATATTATATTAATCTATTAAATAGATAAAAGAAAAAATAAAGTTTTACTATAATAAGAAGCATAGGGATATATTAGAACTTTAAAAGGGAGGGAGAATATATCTTTTATAATAAATAAAAGATATAAAAAACTTTAATATTTAAAGTAAATAACTAAGTAATAAACTTGATACTATAAAATATAGACTATTTAAAATTAAGGAAAAACTAGTAAATAATAATTACTACTTAATATTACTAGAGAGAATATAAGTTTATCTAATATTCTATATCTTATTACTAGAACTAATACTAAATACTAAAAACATAAATAATAAGGTAACTAATACTAATAATAAGTATAAAATCAAAGAGATCCTAAGCTATAAGTTAGAAAAAGGCTAGATCTACTACTTTATTAAGTAGACTAGGTACTTATATAAGAATAATACTTAGGAGCTAGTTAGGAACCTTAACTATCCTAAGAAGATTTAGGCATAGTAGCAAGGAATTAATTAAAAGTAACCTAATGAAAAGATAAATATTTAAAAATTAATAAGTTAAAACTAGAAGAATAGGCTGTAGTAATCTAGGCCTAGGAAGAAGAAATAAATATAAAGATTTTATTAAATTCTTTTTACTTTTATTTTTTCTTTTCTAGTTATTTCCTTTTTTCTTCTTCTAGTTTCTCTAACTCTTCTTAGGTATTATAAATAATAAAATTACTAGTATAATTATAAAAAAAGATTATCTTATTTTTCTAGTTAATAAAGTAGTATAAGTACCTTCCTTTTCCTAATCTATATTTTATTTTAAGCTTTAACAAGTTTCTACTAGTTATTATTAGAAAATATTACTTTTAATTTAATATACTAGGTCTAACTACCTTTAGAAATATAATTACTATAATAACTTAAATCTTTAACCTTAATATATAGTTTATTAAGACAAGTATAATATGTATATAGGATAGCTATGGTAAAACTATTCCTTTTAAATTAATAGGCAAGCTTATTCTTTAAGATACTTAATCTAAAGAATATTATAAATAATTAGTATAAGAATATTAAAAATAAAGATAAGTTAATAGGCTATTATTTACCTAGGAAAAGTACTACTTATCAGGAGTCTTTAGGATAAAGACCTTAACAGAAGGGGATTATCAGAGAACATAGGTATTATTAGCTAATAAATCTACTATATCATAGCAAGGCTATTATACTAAGTAGGAATAATAATACTCTAGTCTAGTTATAGCTAGGCTATGATACTAGGATAAATCAGGACTATAGTTATAGATATACTATGCTAAGCATAGGCAGGTCTATAATAAGGATATAGAGAAATCTATATTAAATATAGCTATGACTATACTATATATAGATATACTATAATAAGTAATAGATATATAAGAGACTATTTTTATACCATATATTTAGTTTTACTTAGTATCTATTATCTTCAGAATATCAAGCTAGTTACTATTCAGCTTTAACCTTTTGATTATCTTTGGATTAGATAATAAGCCTTCTCTTTTATCTCAAAAAAACCTTAAGGCCCGCCTTAGGAAGGAGCAGCCGACCTTATCTGATACTATAATTAATATAAGTAAGTTAGTATATTTAATAATTTTAGTTCTAAGTATTTTATAAATCTAGTAAATTAAATATTATACTAGATATATTATCCTAGCTATCCTAAAAGTAGAATCCTACTAATTATAATATCTTTAACTTAGATATTTTAACTAGTAAGGCTTTTATCTTTATACCCGACACTAGGAGCTGACCCACACTCGTGACCTCGTATGGGACAGCTACTGCGAAACAATTACTACTCCGAAGCAATTCAAAAACCGCACTTTACAACTAAATCGATAATATCTCTATCAATTCTTAATATAAAACATTTTTAAAAAGTGTATTTAATAGATAAAGCAATAAATAATAATTCATAGAACTTTTAAAGGTATAGAGCTAATAGGGCATGTGTAGTCGTATATTAAAATTCTAACCGTGTTTAACCATTTTCTAACTATAATAACTTCAAACTATTCCTATGACCTTAAAAGATAATAATTTCGCTGGTTTGAGTAGGCATAGGATCTATAGTAAATAGCTCTTTATCTAGCATCTCTCTTATCCTTATAGCTTCTGAATTAGTTGAGCGCGGGCTCTCTAGAAATCTAGGGCTAGTAATACTACTATTATTAATTATTAATATATATCATGTAACCTAATCATGATTAGAATATATATTATTAATCTCTTCAAGTCTTTTAGGGTCGCAGGTAGCTTTAATATCTCTAAAATAGTAGATCCCCGTAATCCTTGTCTTGATCTACCTTTTTAATCATTTTTATAGCAAGTCTTAGCAAGCTTATTAATCAGGCAGTCTAACATAGCTATTTTATAGGCAAGAAATTAGCTCTAGTACTTCACGCCGCGAAAGAATTTGCAAAATAAAGGAGATAATAGAATCTCTAGATAATACTTGTTAATATCCTTTATTATTCAAGCCGTAGAACATACTGTTCGTGGAATTCTAGGTAATTAAGGTTCGGGGGTTGAAATCCGCGGCAGGGTAGTTAACTCCTCCGCTTTAGTCTATTCATCGCTTAATAAGCTCGATTCATCAGATTAAGTTGATTCAACAGGTTCTAAAGAAGTGTTACGGAAAGGCTGACCTCTCAACGCTTTCCTAACCCTGGGTCCTTCACGTAAGCTCTGTTTGATTGACTTCTTACCTTTACTCTTAATAACCATGTCTAACTAGTATAAAGACTAGTCATGGTTACCAAGGGTCAAGCTTTAGTAAATAGATATAAGGCTAAGATAAGAATATATTCCTATCCTGTAGAGAAGTTTAGTACGAGTTATCTTGCTATTAAAGGTATCTCTAAATAATAGTTATATAGGTCTCTATAATAATAGAGTAATAATCACAAAGAATAGTAAGACTAAATATAGTAGAATAAGTATCCTTATATATCCTTCAAGTCCTACTATTCTCCTACCCTGAATAGTCTCCTAAATAGTATACCTAATAGGCGTGTCCCCTGGTATCTACTATTCTCCTACTATTCATAGTCTCTCTAATAGTCATAGCACGTGACCCTTAGCCATGGTTTCCCTAACTATAGTTTCTATACTATTACCAAAGTATATAGAGTAACTAGTAGTATTAGTAAGGATCCTTATCTATCATGGCTTGCTATCTATGGCCTTGAGTCCCTTATAGATTCTTACCCTTTGTTTATTATCTATATAGGCTAATAGTCCTCTATGGCTTGTAGTCCTTGGATCGCGATCTAGCACGGCCCTGGAGCTACTACTCTTGGTCCTTAGCCTCCTATCATAGGTTTAGGCTCTATAGCTTTCTGCCTCGCGAGTCTGCTCTGTTATATTTATAATACTATCTCCCCCTCTTTTGCTTTTTATCCTGGAAAGCATAAGTATCATAGATTCCCCTCTCTTTTATTTATAAGTTTCCTTCTTCTCTCCTTGCTCTCATGATAGTTTACTATGCCGCCTAAACAGAACTATCTTGCTAAACAAGCCTTCTAGTCTAACTAGATTATCCTTAATGGTTCTCCCGTGCTAAACCCCTGCGAATACTATCTCCTCCACGGCTCCCCTTATATCATGGATTCGAAGAGTCGGAATTATGCCTCGTGCACTCGTCGCGGTCGCAAATATAAGAAACATTTTCATAATAATAAAGAGTAGTCTAACCTTCAGCAAAATTGCTAAAAGGTCGAGGACAAGCTTGTAAAAGCGCTCGCTGAATAGGCTTAGATTTCCGCGAAAGTTACTCGCCTGTTTAATTAACAAAGGTTTCTTAAAGATCATGGTACCAGGATATTGGATTATAACATGGTAGTAATAGATTAGTTAGATGCCAAGGATCCTCTAACTACTAAGGAATCCCTTGAGCTAGAGTGCCTTGCTAATAAGCACGAGGCTGCTACTTAACTTGCTACTACTTTAGACTAAACTAGTCTAAGCTAGATAATTAGGTCTCTGTTCTTCTAGCAGAATATTGATTTTTCTACCCTTAAGATCCCTAGTAGTACTCCTAAACCTTCCGGGCGCAGGCCCTTAAGTTCTTAATAGGCTCCTATATGTTTTTAGAGGTATTATATCCTTTCTACTTTACCAAGTATTCTGCTTTGCTGCTAACTTATTTATAGTCTAGTATTTCTTTGACTTTATACTCTTGTTTATCTTCTGATTTAATTTCTATGTTCTTAGCAAGTTTAGCATTAGTTAGTATAGGTTTTAGTAATAAGATATGAAATACTAGATATATCCTTTTTATTAATTCTAGTAGTCATAGCTTGTAGTTTACTAGTCTGGTTTTCTTTTTAATAATAAATAGTCCTAAGCAAAGATAGTCTAATTTTAAGCTTGGTTATTTTATTTTAATATTTCTATAGAGTAGGAATACCCTTTCCCCCTCTTTTAGGGAAGGTTCCTCCCCGTGATACTTATTATAGTAAATCTTTATCCTGAGGTTCATGAATTCAAGATCTCTTATAAGCTATACTTAGATTATTTTAAGTTATTTAATAAATCTATTAGCTTTACTAGTAAGTAGTTCTTTATTCCTGGCTTTACCATGTATATATAGGTAATATCTATTATTTACTTTGAACAGAGTTATTCCCGTAGCGCTATGCTTCGAATTATTATATATAAATTATACTATAGGAAGCTAGTCCTCCTAGTTATCCTGTATATAATTTATATAGTATCACAGGTACTATTTAATAACCTGGTTAGCTCTCTTAGTCTAACTATTCAATTATAGCCTATACACGGTTATTATTTATAATTTAATTCTTATCTAGTTAGTTACTGATTTCTAAAACTTCGACATGAATAGTTTGTCTCTATTAGATATGATGTACTTTGGTACCCTGTGATTCATAACAATGTTTTTCACGAACAGGTCTGCCATGCCGATAGCTATTAAGCTTGTTTTTATAGGTACGAGGTATATATATTTCGTTAACCTATCTATAATATTTACAAGGTAATTATTACCGTTTTTTATCTTTGGTAGTAGTCTAACAAAGTCTACTATTATCTATTCCCATAGGTTCTCTGGCACTTCGGGATTCTGAAGTTTCCTGTATGGTAAGAGTGCTGGTTTATTTCTTATATATATTTCACACTTGCTGATAAATCTCTCTACTTTCTTCCTTATATTCCAGAAGTAGTAGTTTCTTATAATCTTTTCATAGGTTTTATCTATACTAAAATATCCTTCTACAGGAGTATTATAATATAACTAGAATACCTCTTTTTCTAGTTTTAGTAGTATGTATAGCAGCCCTTTGATACTAATTATCCTGTCTAGATCCTGGATCCTATTATTAGTTACTTTAAGGATTTTTTATATTAAATTATTATACTTGAGTACTTCTCTGATTTTCTTAACTATAGTTATCCCCTAGAGTTTGATAATTACTATAAGGATTATTAGGTTATTTCCTAATATCCTATCCTTATTCTACTTTAATATCACGGGCCTTGGATTTCTTTCTATAATCTTATAATCTAGCCTTTAACTAAGTATATCTACTTATCTATTCTTAGTTCCCTTATAGTACTTAATTTTATAGTTATATTATAATAGAAGTTCTGCCTATCTAGCCTGTCTTCGTGTTAACTCTTTAGTTATAGTAAAGTAAGTCAGGTTCTTATAATCTAATTTAACTATAATAATATATCTCGCGCCCTCTAGGTAGACTCTCTAATATTTAATACTAATATAATAGCTAGTAATTCTTTATTATAGATATTATAGTTTATTTCTGGTAGCATGAACTTTCTTAAGTAGAATATAACTACTCTTGGTTTTCTATCTAGTCTAATTTAGGTTATTCTTATACCTATTATATAGTTAGATATATCTATCTCTACTATTATAGGTAGTTCTAGGTTATGTTATTTCCGAACTAGTATATTAGTAATAGCTTCTTTTATATTATTAAATACTTCCTGCTGGTCCTTTGACCAGGTATACTTAACCCCTCCCTTAAGTAGTTTAAATAGTAGTCCTATTTAAAAGGTATACTTGTTAATATAGCCCTGATAGTAGTTTAGTAGTCTAATAAATTACTATAACTCCTTCAGGTTTCTTAGCTCTAGCCATTTATTAATTACCTTAATCTTTAATTTTTCTGCTTAGATACTATTTAGAGTTATCTAATATCCAAGGAACTTAGTTTCCTTGATATAGAACTTATACTTTTTAAGTTTATATTTAAGGTTAGTATTTTCTAGTTTCTCTAGTACCTTGCAGACGTGTCGCACGTGGTTTTTAAAGGTTTCTAAGAAAATAAAGATATTATTAATATAAGTAATAATAAAATCTCGAAGGTGCTCTGCAAGCACTTTATTAATAAGTTACTAAAAGGATACTAGCATGTTTATTAGCCTGAATAGTATAATATTATATTTATAAAGTCTAAATTTTATCCTAAACATAGTCTTCTATTCTTCTCCTTTAGTAATCCTAATATAGTAATATATATTAGCTATGTTAAGCTTAGTAAACCACTTTGATCCTTGGATATTATCCTGAATTTCTTGTATTAGTAGTAGTAGGTACCTGTCCTTGATTATCATGTTATTAATTAGCTAATAATTAATATAGAGTTAATTACTTTTATCTTTCTTTAGTATAAATAATACTCCGTGTCTAATAGGTAAGCAAGATTTCTATATAATCTATTTTAGCTTATTTATTTTAATATAACCCTTGAGGACCGTGGTCTCTCTGTTATTTAAGGGTATAATTTATTTATAGTTTAATACTATTCCTTCCTTGAGTAGGATAGTATAATCATAGGGTCTATACATGGTAGCATAGGTCTCTCTAGTAGATAGAAGGTTAACCAAAATCAACTATACTCTTTTAGGATCTTCCTGCTAATATTAGACTTATCTATAACTACTACTAGTTCTCAAGTTTCTTCCCTATCTTCGATATTTATAATTTTATATTATTTTCTTACTTCGCCGGTGGCCTAACTAGGTACTCTTATTAACTATTCTCTCTTAGAAGATTGCTTTGTTACTATAATAATAGAATTAACTAGATCTTTCTAAGCAAGCGTATACTTTAGGTCCTATTTATCTAAATACTTGCTTACAAGTTTTCTTATGAACTCCTAGCCTCGCTGGTTTTTGGCTTTACCCCTAGTAGTATACTAGACTACTACTAGTCTATTAGCATGTTATAAGGTACTAGCCCCTACTAGTCCTTGTTATAGGTCCTTTATTCTCTACTAGAATATCTTTGTTTTCTAGTTGATATCTAGGTTATAATCCTCGAGCCACGGGATCCCTAATACTATGTTATATCTGCCTAAAGGAGTTATATCGAAACTTTATTCAAAGTATTTTCCTTTTACTACTATAGGCAGGTTTCCTGACTTGGCTGTTAGTGTAGAATTTCCCAAGTTCTTGCTATTTAGCCTGTTTATAGGTATTAGAACTGCTTTCTTGATCCCTGGTACCTCGATTCTTTTTAAGAATTCTAGGTCTATAAAGTTACTAGTGGCTCCTAAGTTGATTATCATGTTTACAGGTTATCTATAGACTAGGATACTAAGCTTTAGGTGCCTTCCTTGTTTTATTGCTATTAGGAATATATTAGTATTATCATATTCTAGTTTCTTTGCTCTTTCAGCTGGCGTGGGCCATAGGCCTGTGAGCTGTTTCTGATAGTTATAGGTTAGATAATGCTCTTCGTATTACTATAACTATTCTACCATGGTATGCTCTGGGTATCTCTTATACCCTGTGTATATATAGTCTAACTAGTTACACGGGTACTCTATATTGTTTTTGATACTTCCTGGCTGTTTTAGGTAATATTATATAATAAGCTTGATATCTTGGTAGTATAGTAGCAGGCATGCGAGGTTATAATATACTATCTATGGAAGGTTAGTATAGTTTAGGTATTTCATATAATACTAGTATTCGTACTAATAATACTCACAAGCATCATGGAAGCAATTACTAGGTCTCTCTTTTATAACCCTTTCTAACTCTTCAAAGTAGTCCTAGTTATCACGTGAATATAATTAGCATATCCTCGGGTATTTATTACAGGTATATTTATAGACTATCTAGTCTTCCATGGGCTTGTCCTAGCATAATAAGTTTATATATAGGTATTCCTTAAAGAGTTACCTTAACCTGTTACTATATTACTTAGGGTGTTATCTAAGAATAATAATAATATTATTAATCTAATAGGCATGTTGGTCTTTATTTTATACTAACACATCTCTCCTGGAGCGCAGGTATCATATCCTGGTATCTTCCACGAGCCTATTATTTGCTTTGTATTCTAGTCGTTCCCTTATATAGTTAATTAGTTCTTCTACTAGTAGTATTTCTATCCAGGCATGTTTATATTATTTTATGGCTTTATTAGAGGCTTCTTCTACCTCTGGTATAGGGGTTTCTCTCGGGGTTTTAAATACCTCGCTGGGTACCTCCCTATTAGGCATAGGGCCTTCTAGCTAAGTACTAAATTATTTATTAAGCAGGTTAAATTCCCAGGGACTTGCAGGGAACTTGCTATGTACCTCCTCTTAATCTAGCTTATAACTAATAGATTTATTCCTGTAGGTCCTATCCAACCCCTTAGCCCTATTATTTTGCGAAATCTATTTAGGCTAATATTGCTGATTCCCTCGTGTACAAGGTCTATTAGAATCATTAGCTTCTACTTATATCACGGTACCTTTATTTCTCGCCCTCTAGTAGTTAATATTATGTTATTAATAACTTCCTCGCGCATGAGTTCCGGTGAAGTTATTAGCTACTACTCTAATCACAATACCTGGCATGTGTATTATATATTAATATATTACTTCTTATATTTCCTTGATACCCATTTCCTCAAGCATCTATCGAATCTCTACTACTAATCCATTGTTATCTATAATATTGCTTAGGCGTCCCCTTGCTATTCTTAGGCCGTTGATGGTTTGTTAGAGCATGGCTTCTAGGTTATTAGTATATAAGGTATTTATAGTTTCTTTATAGGCTGGAGGGGGCATCCAGCTACTCCGCCTCTTCTTATAGTCTAGCAAAAGGATTATCTTCCCTTATTATACTAAGCATTGCTAGCTCATTGGTAGCATTTAATTATTATCTAGAACCTTTTTGGTTTTTCTAGCTACCCTTTTTGGAGTATTCTAATGCTCTATGGCCTGGTTTACTATAAGAGAAGCATAGATTCTCTTTGTAGTAGTGATCTTTCTCCTTCGGAGATAGCATCGCGTCTAGATCCATTAGTTAAGGTCTATAAGGATCGCGATTCCCTTGTATTCATGGCTAGAATCTTTGTCTAGTATTAGCATGGTTTTGGTTCCCGCTATTACTCTTAAATCATGGTATCTAATTATCATAGTATTAATAAAAGTAACCTCCTTTCTTAGCTCTAAAATCCCTAAGCTAATTATTAATATATACTATATACTTAATTATTTCTTTAATTAATTCAGGTCTTTCTATGACAGCCATCTTTTCAAGGATCTCCTACTTAAGTCCTTCTTTAAATTAGCTAATAAATGCTTGGTTATCCTAGTAGATATAAGATTATAACTATATAAATTAAGATATATACTTAGATATATTATCTATCTATTTAAATTATCTTATCTCTTATTTAGTATTCCTTGCTATATTAATATCCCTAAAGGTATCTTCTAAGTATTTCTTAAAAATACTAAAGTCTTTAAAGACTTCCTTAGTATTACTTAGTATTTCCTTATCCTCTAGGATTAGGGTTTACTATTCCTTGATAAAAGGTTTAAACTACTTATATACTACTTTAGTAAGATAAGTAGAAGTAAAAAGAACTTTATCTTTCTTATTCCTAAACTTACTCTAGTTAACTCTAATATAGGTATCTATCTAAGTAAGCTAATACCTTAGTTTTACTCTATTATTATTAAAGGTCTTAGGTATCTTAAGCTTTATACTTTTAGCTATAAGCCTAACTTTAAGCTAGTATATATAGTCCTATAGCTAGTTAAGCTTACCTTAAGTATCCTTACTAGGAGTATTCTTACTAGAAGTATTCTAGTATTAATTTACTTTATTACTTAGGTAGTTAATAGTTTCCTATTATTCTTCTATCTATTACTATATATTCTATATATTCTATTATATAAGTACTATACTATTAACCAGCTAGTTAGTAGATTAGGCTATTATTTTATTTTTAAGTTAATTAATTTAACTCGTGTTAACTAGTGATTATTTTGTTATAGAAAGGCTAACCTCTTAATGCTTTCCTAACCCTAGGTCCTTTATATAAGCTCTATTTGATTAACTTCTTACCTTTACTCTTAATAACCACGTCTAACTAGTATAAAGACTAGTCATGATTACTAAGGGTTAAGCTTTAGTAAATAGATACAAGGCTAAGATAAGAATATATTCCTATCCTATAGAGAAGTTCAGTACAAGTTATCTTGCTATTAAAGGTATCTCTAAATAATAATTATATAGGTCTCTATAATAATAGAGTAATAATTATAAAGAATAATAAGACTAAATATAGTAGAATAAGTATATTTATATATCCTTCAAGTCCTACTATTCTCCTACCCTGAATAGTCTCTTAAATAGTATACCTAATAGGCGTGTCCCCTGGTATCTACTATTCTCCTACTATTCATGGTTTCTCTGATAGTCGCAGCACGTGACCCTTGGCTATGGTTTCCCTAACTATGGTTTCTACACTGTTACTAAAGTATATAGAGTAACTAGTAGTATTAGTAAGAATCCTTGTCTATCATAGCTTACTATCTATAGCCTTGAGTCCCTTATAGATTCTTACCCTTTGTTTATTATCTATATGGGCTAATAGTCCTCTATGGCTTATAATCCTTGGATCATGATCCAGCGCGGCCCCGGAGCTACTACTCTTGGTCCTTAGCCTCCTATCACGGGTTTAGGCTCCACAGCTTTCTGCCTCGCGAGTCTGCTCTGTTATGTTCATAACAAGAAGCAGAATTAATAGTAGTAATATTATTAATGGTCCTATCACTATTCTAGATCTCTATTAGCTTATCTAGAGCTTTTTATCTGCTTAGTATATTAATAATAATATTCTTTTTTCCTATTAATATACTTAATCTAGAAATAGTATTATAAAAGCTCCTAAGCCTATTAGATCTATTATCCTTTTAATTCCTTTATTATTGTAGGTAATGCTTACTAGATAGCAATATCTATAAAATCGATAGAGTTATCAAGCTTTAAAGTAAATACAGGGAGTTATGCTATGGCGGCGCTAAGCCTAGTTAGGTTTGGGGGGTGTGGCATGAGCCAATACCGGTGTGGCAGGAGCGATGGGGGCGTGCCCGTAGCGGCTCCCTTTATTAATAATCTTTTTAACTTCTTATTTATTATTATCTTTAAGCTTAGGTATTATTAATAGGTTAGTAGTATTTCTATGCTAAGGTTCTAATAATAATATATAGAAAATATTATAAATCTAGTTATATTTAATTAGAAGAATAAGTTAATATACTTAGGATCTAACTTATCTAAGTATATACAAGGGTCCAATATATCTTAGTATTAACTTCTATAGTAACTTTAATTTAAGATTCTAAGTTAATAACTTAATTATAAAGCTAATACTAAAAGCTATAGATCTATAGTATTCTTATACTAAGTTTTCTTTAACTTTTCTTATAACCTATAAAGTTTCTAAACTTTACTTATAGCTACTAGAACCTTCTTCTAGCTAGGATTATCCTTAATCCTATAAAAGAAATCTAGTTTATAGCTTATAAAAACTTTAAAAGGAACTATATTTATTATAAAATTAAATAAGTTATTATAAGTAAATTATATAGTTAGGAGTTTTAGCTAATATAACTAGTTCTTATTTATAAAATAGTATAGATATTATTTAATAATTTAGTTAATATATTTAGTTTAGCTATTAGTTTAGGGATAAAATACTATAAAAAATAAAGTTTTATATAATAAAAGTATATAATCTTAGATTAATAATTACTATTAAAAATTACTAGTAATAATTAATCGTTAATCTAAGATTATACCTTTTACTAGCCTGTATTAGAGTTTAATTTTATAATAATAAAGTTTAGTAAGCTCTAGAGCTATAATCATAGATAAAATAAATAAAAATATAAACTATTTTATAAATTAATTAGTATTTCTTTAAGCTTTTAAGTTTAATTTAGTATATAAACTTAGGCTTAGATTAATATATTAAATCTTATCTTAATCTCTACTTAAGATTATTAAAAGGAAGTTATAAAATCTACTTTATCCTAGTATTATTTTCTAATATTTAAGGTTTATATTTATCTAGGTTACTAGACTTATTTAGAAGAGTTTTATAATTATAATCTTATTTAGATTCTAGTTATTTATTTCTAGACTTTATTATTTAAATCAATTAGATCTTAATCTAGTTTAGATTCTAATATTTATATAAGAATTCTCCCTAAGAGGGTCCTAAATAATTCCTAGAATAATTCTAATTTCCCTGCTATTCCTTTTTTTCTTAGTACTTAAAATAATCTAGGATAATATAATCTAGTAAATTATAAATATAATAATAAATATTTTATTAATATTTTAGATATTCTTCCTTATAAGAGGTTAGTGTTATGAACATAACAGAGCGGACTCACGAGGCAGAAAGCTGTGGAGCCTAAACCTATGATAGAAGGCTAAGGACCAGGAGCAGTGGCTCCGGGGCTGTGTTAGATCATAATCTAAAGACTACGAACCATAGGGGACTCTTAGCCTATATAGATAATAGACAAAGGGCAAGAATCCATAGGGGACTCAAGGCCATGAGTAGTAAACTATAATAGATAAAGATCCTTACTATTACTACTAGTTACTCTATATACCCGGGTGATAGTATAGAGGCTATGATCAGGGAAACTATAGCAAAAGATCATATACTATAACTATTAAAGAGACTATTAGAATAATAGGAGAATAGTCATGTAATAATTACTATATAATTAGATAACTATCTAGTATACTATTAGGATAGTGGGAGAATAGTAGGACTTGAAGAATATATAAGGATACTTATTCTACTATATTTAGTCTTACTTATTCTTCGTGATTATTATATAACTATTATTTAGAGATACCTTTAATAATAAGATAACTTGTACTAAACTTTTCTATAGGATAGGAACATATTCTTATCTTAGCCTTGCATCCATTGCTTAAGCTTAACCCTTGGTAACCATGACTAGTCTTTATACTAGTTAGACGTGGTTATTAAGAGTAAAGGTAAGAAGTTAATTAAATAGAGCTTATATAAAGAACCTAGGGTTAGGAAAGTATTAAAGAGGTTAGCCTTTCTATAATAAAATAATCACTAGTCAATATAAGTTAGATTAATTAACTTAAAATAAAATAATAGCCTAATCTACTAACTAGCTGGTTAATAGCATAGTACTTATATAATAAAATATATAAAATATATAGTAATAGATAGAATAATAATAAGAAACTATTAACTACCTAAGTAATAAAGCAAATTAATACTAGAATACTCCTAGTAAGAATACTCTAAGTAAGGATACTTAAGGCAAGCTTAACTAGCTACAGGACTATATATACCAGCTTAAAGTTAGGCTTATAGCTAAAAGTATAAAGCTTAAGGTACCTAAGACCTTTAATAATAATAAAGTAAAACTAAGGTATTAGCTTACTTAGATAAATACCTATATTAGAGTTAACTAGAATAAGTTTAGGAATAAGAAAGATAAAGTTCTTTTTACTTCTACTTACCTTACTAGAGTAGTATATAAGTAGTTTAAACCTTTTATTAGAGAATAATAAACCCTAATCCTGGAGGATAAGGAAATACTAAGTAATACTAAGGAAGTCTTTAAAGACTTTAGTATTTTTAAGAAATACTTAGAGGATACCTTTAGGAATATTAATATAGCAAGGAATACTAAATAAGAGATAAGGTAACTTAAATAAATAGATAATATATCTAAGTATATATCTTAATTTATATAGTTATAATCTTATATCTACTAGGATAATCAAGCATTTATTAGCTAATTCAAAGAAGGACTTAAATAGGAGATCCTTGAAAAGATAGCTATTATAGAAAGACCTGAATTAATTCAAGAAATGATTAAACATGCTATATATATCAATAATCAGCTCAGGGATTTTAGAGCTAAGAAAGGAGGTTACTTTTATTAATACTATGAAAATTAAACACCGCGATTCAAGAGTAATAGTAGAAACCAAAACTATGCTAATACTAGACAGAGATTCTAGCCACGAAATCAAGGGAATTATAATCCCTATAGATCTTAACCAATGGACCTTGATATAACTCTATCTCAAAAGGAGAAGGATTACTACTTTAAAGAGAAACTATGCTTCTCTTATAGCAAGCCAGGCTATAGAATATTAGAATACTTAAAGAATAGTGGCCAGAAAAGCTAAAAAGGCTCTGGATAATAATTGAACGCTACCAATGAGCCAGCAACGCTCAATGCGACAAGGGAGGATAACCCTTTTGCTAGACTACAAGAAGAGGCAGAGTAGCTAGATACCCCTCTGGCTTATAAAGAAACTACAAATACCTCGTATACTAATAACCAAGTAGCTATACTCTAATAATCCATCAGCAGCCTAGGAATAGCAAGGGGACGCCTAAGCGACGTGACGGGCATTAATAGATTAGTAGTAGAAATTTG
This sequence comes from Aspergillus kassunensis, assembly GCA_027569205.1. Taxonomy (NCBI): domain Eukaryota; kingdom Fungi; phylum Ascomycota; class Eurotiomycetes; order Eurotiales; family Aspergillaceae; genus Aspergillus; species Aspergillus kassunensis. The sequence goes on along the minus strand of JAPDEQ010000075.1, from coordinate 124,476 downwards.
GCAGATGCTTGAAGGATTAACCATCAAAGAGATATAAGAAGTAATATATTAGTATATAATATATATACAAGATATTATAGAAGAAGTAATAGCCAATAACTTTACCAGAACTCGTGCACGAGGAAGTTATTAATAATATAATATTAATTACTAGAGAGTAAGAAACAAAGGCACCGCGATATAAGTAGAAGCTAATAACTCTAATAGACCTTGTGCACAAGGGAATTAGTAATATTAGCCTGAACAGATTTCGTAAACTAACAGGGCTAAGGGGTCGGATAGGACCTACAGGAATAAATCTATTAGTTATAAGCTAGATTAAGAGGAGGTGCATAGCAAGTTCCCTGCAAGTCCCTGGGAATTTAACCTGCTTAATAAATAGTTTAGTACTTAGCCAGAGGGCCCTATACCCAATAGGGAGGTACCCAGCGAGGTATTTGAAACCCCGAGAGAAACCCCTATACCAGAGGAAGAAGAAGCCTCTAATAAAGCCATAGAATAACATGAACACGCCTGGATAGAGATACTACTAGTAGAAGAACTAGTCAACTATATAAGGGAATAACTAGAATATAAAGTAAATAATAGGCTTGTAGAAGATACCAGGGTATAATACCTGCGCTCTAGGAGAGATATGTTAGCATGAAATAAAGACTAATATACCTATTAGATTAATAATAATATTATTACTCTTAGATAATACCCTGAATAATATAGTAACAGGTTAAGATAACTCTTTAAGGAATACCTATATATAAACTTATTATGCTAGGATAAGACTATAGAAGACTAGATAGTCTATAAATATACCTATAATAAATATCCAAGGATATACTAATTATATTCACGGGATAACTAGGACTACTTTAAAGAGTTAGAAAAGGTTATAGATAAGAGACCTAGTAATTGCTTCTATAATACTTGCGAGTATTATTAGTACGAATACTAATATTATATAAAATACCTAAACTATACTAACCTTCCGTGGATAGTATATTATAACCTCGCATACCTGCTACTATACTACCAAGATATCAAGCTTATTATATAATATTATCTAAAATAACCAGGAAGTATCAAAAATAACATGGAGTACCTGTGTAACCGGTTAAACTACACGTGCACAGGGTATAAAAGATACCTAGAGCATGCCATGGTGGAATAGTCGCGATGCTACGAAGAGTATTACCTAACCTATAACTATTAGAAACAGCTCACAGGCCTATGGCCCAAGCTAATTAAAGAAGTAAAGAAACCAGAATAGGATAATACTAATATATTCCTAATAGCAATGAAACAAGGAAGGTACTTAAAGCTTAGTATCCTAGTCTATAGATAATCTATACACGCGATGATTAACTTAGGAGCCACTGGCAACTTTATGAACCCAGAATTCTTGGAAAAAATCAAGGTACCAGGGATCAAGAAAGAAGTTCTAATACCTATAAATAGGCTAAATAGCGAGAACCTGGGAAATTCTATGCTAATAGCTAAGTTAGGAGTCTTGCCCATAGTAGTAAAAGGAAAATACTTTAAACAAAGTTTTGATATAACTCCTTTAGGCAGGTATAACATAGTATTAGGGATCCCGTGGCTCAAGGATTATAACCTAGATATTAACTAGAAAGCAAAGATATTCTAGTAGAGAATAAAGGACCTATGACAAGGACTAGTAGGGGCTGGTACCTCACGACGTGCTAACAGATCAGTAGTAGTCTAGTATACTACCAGGGGTAAAGCCAAAAACCAGCAAGGCTAGGAGTTCATAAGAAAACTTATAAGTAAGTATTTAGATAAACAGGACCTAAAGCATATGCCTGCCTGGAAAGATCTAGTTAATTCTATTATTATAGTAACAAAGTAATCTTCTAAGAGAGAATAGTTAATAAGAGTACCTAGTTAGGCTACTAGTAAAGCAAGGAAATAATATAAAATTATAAATATTAAAGATAGGGAAGAAACTCGAGAACTAGTAGTAGTTATAGATAAGTCTGATATTAGCAAGAAGATCCTAAAAGAGTATAGTTAATTTTAGTTAACCTTCTATCTACTAGAGAGACTAGTACTACTACTATATAGACCCTATAATTATACTATCCTACTTAAGGAAGGAATAGTATTAAATTATAAATAGATTATACCCTTAAATAACAGAGAGACCATAGTCCTCAAGGGTTATATTAAAATAAATAAGCTAAAATAAATCATATAGAAATCTTACTTACCTATTGGACATGGAGTATTATTTATACTAAAGAAAGACAGAAGTAATCAACTCTATATTAACTATTAGCCAATTAATAATATAATAATCAAGGATAGATATCTACTACTACTAATACAGGAAATTCAGGATAAGATCTAAGGATCAAAGTAGTTTACTAAACTTAATATAGCTAATATATATTACTATATTAGAATTACTAAAGGAAAAGAATAGAAAACCGTGTTTAGGATAAAATTTAGATTCTATAAATATAATATTATACTATTCAGGCTAATAAACACGCTAGTATCCTTTTAGTAACTTATTAATAAAGTACTCGCGGAGTACCTTCAAGATTTTATTATTACTTATATTAATAATATCCTTATTTTCTTAGAAACCTTCAAAGACCATGTATAACATGTCTGCAGGGTACTAGAGAAACTAAAAGATACTAATCTTAAATATAAACTTAAGAAGTATAAGTTCCATGTTAAGGAAACTAAATTCCTTAGGTATTAGATTACTCTAGAAGATATCCAAGCAGAAAAATCAAAGATTAAGGTAATTAATAAATAGCCAGAGCCAAGAAACCTAAAGGAGTTATAATAGTTTATTAGACTACTAAACTACTACTAAGGCTATATTAATATATATACCTTTTAAATAGGACTACTATTCAAGCTGCTTAAGGGAGGGGTTAAGTATACCTAGTCAAAGGACTAACAGGAAGCATTTGACAATGCAAAGGAAGCCATTACTAACACGCTAGTTTAGAAACATGACCTAGAACTACCTATAGTAGTAGAACTATATAGATGTATCTAACTATGCGATGGGTGCAAGGATAACCTAAGTTAGACTAGATAGGAAAAACTAAGTAATTATATTCTACTCAAGAAAGTTTATACTACTAGAAATAAATTATAATATCTATAATAAAGAACTACTAGCTATTATATTAGTATTCAAATATTAGAGAGTCTACCTAGAGGGTGCGAGATATATTATTATGGTTAAGTTAGACTATAAAAACCTAACTTACTTTACTATAACTAAAGAGTTAACATGAAGACAGGCCAGATAGGCAGAACTTCTACTATAATATAACTATAAAATCAAGTACTATAAAGGAACTAAGAATAGATAAGTAGATATACTTAGTCAAAGACTAGATTATAAGATTATAGAAAGAAATCCAAGGCCCGCGATATTAAAGTAAAACAAGGATAGAATATTAGGTAATAACCTAATAATCCTTATAGCAACTATCAAGCTCCAAGGGATAGCTATGGTTAAGAAAATCAGAGAAGTACTCAAGTATAATAATTTAATATAAAAAATCCTTAAAGTAACTAATAATAGGATCTAAGATCTAGACAGGATAATCAGTATCAAAGGGCTGCTATATATACTACTAAAACTAGAAAAAAAGGTATTCTAGCTATATCATAATACTCCTGCAGAAGGATATTTTGGTATAAATAAAACCTATAAAAAGATTATAAGAAACTACTACTTCTAGAATATGAGAAAGAAGGTAGAAAGATTTATCAGCGAGTACGAAACTTACATGAGAAACAAGCCAGCACGATACTTACTATATAGGAAGCTTTAGAATCCCGAGGTACCAGAGAACCCATGGGAATAGATAATAGTAGACTTTGTTAGACCACTACCAAAGACAAGGAATAGTAATAATTATCTTGTAAATATCATAGACAGGTTAATAAAATATATATACCTCGTACCTATAAAGATAACTATAACAGCCATAGGCATGGTAGACCTGTTTATAAAGAATATTATTATAAACCACATGGTACCAAAGTATATTATATCTAATAGAGACAAGCTGTTCATATTAAAGTTTTGGAAATTAATAACTAACCAAATAGGAATTAAATTACAAATAACGACCGTGTACAGGCTGTAATCAAATAGTCAGACTAAAAGGGCTAACCAGGTTATTAAATAATACCTGTAATACTATATGAATTATATATAGGATAACTAGGAGGACCAGCTTCCCATGGTATAGTTTATATATAACAACTCGAAGTATAGTACCATAGGAATAACTCTGTTTAAGGTACTACCTAAATATATATAGCAAAGCCAGGAATAAGGAACCACTTGCTAGTAAAGCTAATAGATTTATTAAATAACTTAAAATAATCTAAGCATAGCTTACAAGAGATCTTGAATTCATGAACCTCAGGATAAAGATTTACTATAATAAGTATTATAGGGAGGGACCTTCCCTGAAGGAGGGGGAGAGGGTATTCCTATTCTATAAAAATATTAAAATAAAATAACTAAGCTTAAAATTAGACTATCTTCGCTTAGGACTATTTATTATTAAAAAGAAAACTAGACTAGTGAACTACAAGCTATGACTACTAGAATTAATAAAAAAGATATATCTAGTATTTCATGTCTTATTACTAGAACCTATACTAACTAATACTAAACTTGCTAAAAACATAGAAATCAAATCAGAAAATAAATAAGAGTATAAAGTTAAGAAAATACTAGACTATAAATAGGTTAGTAGCAAAGCAGAATACTTAGTAAAGTAAAAAGGGTATAATACCTCTGAAAACACATGGGAGCCTATTAAGAACTTAAGGGCCTGTGCCTAGAAGGTTCAGGAGTACTACCAGGGATCTTGAGGGCAGAAAAATCAACTTTCTGCTAGAAGGATAGAGACCTAATTATCTAGCTTAGACTAGTTTAGTCTAAGGTAGTAGTAAGTTAAGCAGCGGCCTCGTGCTTGTTAGCAAGGCGCTCTAGCTCAAGGGATTCCTTAGTAGTTAGAGGATCCTTGGTATCTAACTAATCTATTACTACTGTATCATGATCTAACATCGTGGTACTATGCTCTTTGAGAAACTTCTATTATTTGTATAGATAAGATAACTTCGAAAACAAGAGAGTAGTAGCCTCCTTGGCCTCTACTATCTCACGATCGATCTACTCCTTGTCATGCTTTAAATTATTCTATTGTTTTTTGCTATGAAAGCGTTTTTTATATTTGCGACTGCGACAGGTGCACGCTGCGTAGTTCCGACTCTTTGAATCCATGATACAAGGGGAGCCCTGGAGAAAATAATACTCGCAAGGAGTCAACACGGGAAGGCTATTAGAAGAAATTTGGTTAGACTAGGAGATATACTTAGCAAGGTAATTCCGTTTAGGCAGCATAATAAACTATTATAAGAATAAGAAAGAAGGGAGGAAACTTATAAGCTAGAAAGGGGAAATCTATAATACTTATACTTTCTAAGATAAAAAGCAAAAAGAGGGGGAGATAGTATTATAAATATAATAGAGTAGACTCACGAGGTAGAAAGCTATAGAGCCTAAACCTGTAATAGAAGGCTAAGGACCGGGAGTAGTAGCTCCAGGGCCGTGTTAGATTATAATCCAAAGACTATAAACCACAGGGGACTCTTAGCCCATATAGATAATAGACAAAGAGCAAGAATCCACGGGGGACTCAAGGCCATGAGTAGTAAACTATAATAGATAAAGATCCTTACTATTACTACTAGTTACTCTGTATACCCGGGTGATGGTGTAGAGGCTATAATCAGGGAAACTATAATAAAAGGTTATATACTATAATTATTAAAGAGACTATTAGAATAGTAGGAGAATAGTTATATAATAATTACTATATAATTAGGTAACTATCTAGTATACTATTAGGATAGTAGGAGAATAGTAGGACTTGAAGAATATATAAGGATACTTATTCTATTATATTTAGTTTTACTTATTCTTTATAATTATTATATAACTATTATTTAGAGATACCTTTAATAATAAGATAACTTGTACTAAACTTCTCTATAGGATAGGAACATGTTCTTATCTTAGCCTTGTATCCATTGCTTAAGCTTAACCCTTGGTAACTATGACTAGTCTTTATACTAGTTAGACATGGTTATTAAGAGTAAAGGTAAGAAGTTAATCAAACAGAGCTTACGTGAAGGACCCAGGGTTAGGAAAGTGTTGAAGAGGTCAGCCTTTCTGTAACAGTTAGCCTTTTCTTATAATTTTAGATCCTTAATTATTTCTTCTTTAGAGTATAAGTAAATCAAGTACTTCTAAACCTTAAATTAATATAAATATTAGGATTTTAGTAATTAGATAATCTTATTTAATTATAATCTATTAATTCCTATTATTTAGAGGCTATTCCTACTATATATTATTCGATCTTAAGAATTTTAGATAATTCTTTAAGTTTCTATTTTAGAGCTAGTTATAATGTAATAAGAAATTAATAAGCTTTCTCCTCCTTATCTCCCTTAGTAAAGTCCTATTTATCTTATATTAAATAATTATTAAAATCTTAAGGATATTAATATAATTATTATTTTATTATTTTCAAGTAGCTTATCCTATTTTATTTCTAAATTATTATGTTCTTAATTAATATAAGAGTTTATTCCTTAAAATATTCCTAAGTATTAATCTCTATCTTAGGATATTTCTTATATATAATCTTATTAATTCTATATTAATCTTATCTTATTTAATAGTTTAGTTTGATTAATATTATTCTATATAGGATTTTCTTAGTTTCTAATTAATAATTCTATATTAGACTAGTAAAATCATATTTAATATTTATAATCTAAATCTAATAATTAAGTAATTTAAAATTTATATTAACATATTTAATATTAGTCATTTATTCCTTGAATCCTCCTAGCCCTAAAATAGTCTTATTAAGGTTAGGATTCTATCCTTATTATTATATAGATTATTAGGTTTTATATTATATTTTCTTAATTAACTAATTCTTTTCTAGGATAGCTTAAATCTATTTTTATTTTTTTTATCTAACTCTTATAGTTAGGCTTCTCTAGCTTTACTAGATATTTATACTAAAGATATTTTATTTAAGGTTTAGTATTAATATAAACTAAGCTATTCTCCCTAGTTTTAGGAAGGGTTTAGTTAGGATTTATAGTTAACTAAGTAAATACTATAATACTCTAGATCTTTCTAAAGAACTAAAAAAGAAGATTTAGAATTATTAAGGGTTTTATATGGTTATTAGTTAGGTAGAGAAACTAGAATATTAAGGTAATAGAATAATAAGAATATATAAGAATATAGACTAAATCTTACTTTTCTTCTAATTACCCTAGGGATTTACTAGTAATAAGAGAATAGGTATTAGGAGTATTATATATTATTATTACTAACTAATAAAATCATTATATAATAGAAAGATAGAGATCTAATAGAAGATAGGGATTCATGATACTTTCGCTAGATCATCACTGGATCATCGATGCCTGAGGCACTGCTCGCTGCCAACATAGCAAACCCGTGATACTTTTACTTCATTTATCTTAATACCTTTAAATATCTTTAAGCTTGCTAGTTAATTATTTAACTTAATAATAATATTCCCTAGCTACTTAATTTTCTTAGTATTACTAATTTTAATATCTATTATAATAGTAATAGCCTAACTTATTTTTCTTTCCTTATTACTTATATTAAATATAGTATTTTCTTTTAAATTAAGAATTTATTATTTTTAGATAAGGTTAACTTATTCCTTCCTAAGGCAGGCCTTAAGGTATTCTTAAGATAAAAAAGAAGACTTATTATCTGCCAGACAGCCGGGGTGTTTGCCTGAGGCAACCATTATTGATCAGGCAACCACCAGAATGTTTCTATTGATTTCTACCCCATTGTTTATGTGTTCTACTGATAACACATCACCAGAATGTCTACCAGAATGTTTCTATCATTCTTAACCCTATGAATGTTTTCCCTTCATTCCATGTCACTCCTTTCCATTCCATTCTACCCCTGTTTTCAATTATTAATTAGATGATTTTGGGCCATAGGGATTTCAACATAAATATGGCCTACTTCCCTCTGGTTTCAACAGAGAGAACAGATAGTTTATTACTGATCTCAAGGTACTAGAGAGCTCCAGATCCGGGGAGTCTCCTAGGTAAAGCCTAAATTCATTAATTTTATTGATTTTTACTTATCTCTCACTTTGTTCTCACTTTTCTATGACCTTTCCTTACAAATCTGAGAACCAAGTGAAAGTTCCCTCAAAACTAGCTGGGACCTCTGATCTACGACTGAACCTCGGATCACATGACTGGTAGTCACATGACCCGACGGTCCGACACTTACTATAGTATATCTATACCTAGTATAGTTATAGCTATATTCCATATAAGATTACCTATATTTCTATTATAGACCTGCCTTTACTATACATAGTAGTATTTATAATTAGACTTGTTAAACCGCGGGTTTTGGGTTAACCCACGGCCTCGCGATTTGAACTGGTGGGTTTTGGGTTGGGTCAGGCACTCCCTAACTCACCCCGTGGATTATCAAAAAAACCCAGTAACCTGACCCAAAAACCTATTAAAACCCAGTATGTTTGTCACGGGTTTACGATGTTGGCAGCGAACAATGCCTCAGGCATCAGCGGCAATGGGACAGGTATCAATGATCGACGAAACTATCACGGATCCCTACCTTTACGCCAGATTCCTGTCTTCACATTGTACAATGATTTCATTAATTAGTGATAATGATGTATGATACTTCTGATGCTTATTCTCTTATTATCAGCGAATCCCCAGGGTAATCGGAGAGGGAGCAAGATTCAGTCTATGTTCTTATGCAACCATACTGTTTCGCTACCTTAACGTTCTAGTTTCTCTACCTGACCAACAACCTTAGCTACTCCTTGACAATGTTGATCTTTATCTAATTAGGTAAAGATCAACCTATTTATTTAAATTACTGTATATGATACAGTAATTTATATAGATTCAATATAGATAGGTATTAATATTACTATAATTTATGTATTTTATTTCTTGGCAACCCATTGGGTTAACCCGCTGGGGCATGGGTTATTTAATTTAACCTAAAACCCAGCAGGTTATTAATATAAGTAACCCAACCCATTTCTTGGCGGGTTAGGGTGGATTAGGGCGGGTTTCACGGGTTGGGTTGAACAAGTCTATTTATAATCATAGTCTCCTTTAGTCCTAGTATCATAGCCTAACTATGATTAGACTAGCATATTATTATTCCTGCTGGTATAACAGCGCTAGTTGCGGCACAGCGGATCCATTGGCTAACGATATCCATGTTCTCTGACACCTTAGTTAAAACCCTTAACAATTTCTTTACCTTATTATTCTAGTTCCTTTACCTGACCAACAACCTTAGTTAAAACCCTTAATAGTTCTACTATAATCTAACCTACCTTTCACCCGCGTATTATATCACGTCTTTAGTAACATTCTAGCTACAGCTTATACCTATATAGGCAAGATAGCTTGCTTATATATACAGTATGGCCTCAGACTGCTACCCACCTCCGCAGTGCGGCCTCGGGTATTGAGGTCTCGTACCTGACGCTGTCTAACACTATAATAGCTTGACTTTCCTAGGGGAAGTTAGAGGAAATAGGTTATTAATTTATTATAAGAGTCTTAATTAGTTCTCTTCAAGGATATAGCTGTTGCTGGTCCTTTTAGTCAAATTAACAAAGTTTTCTCTAACCTTTAATATTAATCTACTTAAATATATGTCTTTAAAATCACTATCTTTGTCTATCTATCGCTGATACGCTGATCGAACATATCCCTAAGGATTAGATTCTTACGAATGTCCTTACAATATTCGATTAATCAGGCAGTTGACAGTGACTGCCAATCTAGAACATGGACAATAAATACTCCTAGGCGTAGCACGTATACTACGAGTTCATGAGGAATCTAAGCAGAGTTCAAAAAAAGCCAATTTTGATTATCGGTAATTATTTAACCAATTGTATTGCCAACTTTGTACTTATTGGCAAGTATTCTGGATATCAAAATAATTCCACGACCTTCTGGTCATCATCCTGTCCCTGGGGCTCAGAAGATTTGCCTTCATCATCTTCGTCCCGCATCAAGACCTGAACTAGTCTATCACAGGCCTCGCGAACGTCATCGTCGTCAACATTGGCGTGACACTCTCGAACAAGGGGGTATACGTTTATTGCCCTCATCTTGTCTCGCCCGTCTCGAGTAGTGGTCAGCAAAAGGAGCGTTTCGAGATGCGTGACAATGATGCCATTATCACTGTCTCTCTGCTTGTCAGGGGGGAGTAACTGAAGATCCGGAAGCATATCTGCAGTATCCTCTTCAGGGTATTCTTCAGGCCCCATTATCGGCAAAAGTATGTAAGGGAGGAGGTTCGCATCGTCGTAAAGGATTGGATGAAAAGGGATGTCAAATGCAACATTCTTTATGGTTGATGCAACACCCCTCCGTCGGATTGCACTCTTATGCTCTGTGAAGACGGTGAGTTTCGTGACAGGTATCACGTCATCATATTCCTGTCTGGACGTGAAATAAGTGCGTCCTTCCTCTAACTTCGACAGGTCGGCAAATAAGTATGACAAGTAGTCATAGGTCGCATGTTGGTTGAGCGCGCCCTCAGCGCCTTTCACGAAACAATCCATCAGCTGATCCACGGCATACATAGATTTCGACACGGATTCGGCGGTTCGGCGTTTGAGAGAGAAAATGTTTTTGATTCTCTCTGATTTTCCAAGGTTGGCGAATAGCATCGAGATGCCGTCTGCATTTCGCTCTTTGTTATTCTGTCATTTACTTTGTGAGAACACGACACTCCAAGTGATGCGGGGCGAAATTTTAGAGAGAATAAATGATAGGGACTTACTGTCACTTTCATGAAAAGCGTCTCCATAAAGGCATCGTCGCTGGCAAGGTTATCAAGTACCTCCCCGTCACCAGAAAGGTTGACCAACATTGTCAGGGCATTGCTAGCGATCGGCTGTCAAACCATCAGAACCTTGACTAACTAGCGGGATTTTTACATCAAAAATCAAGAGGGGCGTTCTCACTGACTGTATAATCTCGAACCAAGAGTTTCAGGTCCCGGATGGGCAAAAGCTGATGGCGCTTGAAAATATCCGGGTTCGATGTTGAATACCCTACTAGGTTTTCACAGGCTGCAGGCGTAATTGTTAATATGTTGCTATGATGAAAAGACAAGTTCAATTACCTATTTGCCTGATCTGAGTATTTCCATGATGAAGGAATTCGACAAGCTATGGAAGTCATTAACAATTGAACCCTTGTTTCTCAGTCTAAGATTAGTATACCTCGTCCAATTCGGTCTTCATACTTGTTTCGCTCAAGGAAAGATTTTGGAATTCGAGATAAGGGAATCGTGAGATTCCTAGGAATCAAGTGGGATGTGACGAGTGGAAGAAAAAGTGCAATAATAATTTCCGACTCCCCGCATGTGGGGGTCGGCCGTCCGCCAAATTCGACCTTATCGATAAAGAGTATATACATATGCATGGCACCTTTATGTACTATATTACGTACCTACAATCTAAACTTAGTGCTAGTGCTGTTACCTAGGGTATAGCCTGCTCATAGTACATAAGAATGATACTACCGCATATGTGGTACGTATATAGGTCAGGAGTAATATTGCATAGCAGTGACCAATAAGTGACGTCTAGTTGCCATTTCAATCTGGATAAAAGGTCCAAACCAAGCGGTTGCAGGGTTGCATAGGTAACATAGAATATACCCTAGGTAGCTCGCTATGTAGCTGGATTGGGATACGGTTCAAGAATACCTGCCATGAACAAATACGCTAACTTCAAACAACATCACAGTTAGCCACTCCAAGTCTTATACCGTTGTAAGCACTCTGTCTACCACTTCAGAATATCCGGAGGGGCTGAGAATATGCATTTGAAAATACCATTGTGGAACATACAAAGGACTCGGGTTTCAATCTCTCAGAACCTAAGACCACAAGGTGGCAATAATCAAACATCGTCTTCGTTATTATTCCGGTGAGATTAAGGTATATGCGTCATGATCTAGGTAGCCACACCCACAAAACCGTTCGCCTATATATATTACCAACAAAGTGTTTAGCTAGATTTGACCAAGATTAGGGTATGCCAAGGGCGAGAACAATGGAGTAGGGGTCAAGAAACGGCGTCATTTAGACGAACGCAAGACAGATGACCGTGATATCGGCCGTCAGCCTCCATGGCCCCTACTAGTGGCACGAAAATTCCTGGGGAGCATCGTGGCTATCCTCCAAGTCACGAGAGGAGCTCGATCCGAAGTGGGTATCAACAAGGTGCTTCACAACTGGCCAACCATAAGCATTGGCGAACATGCGTCGAACGATGATGTTATTGTGTGCATCGGGTTCTAAGCGAACAAGAACCTTGCGCCACGAGAGCTCACGATGGTAAGCTCGGGCAATTTTTTCCTCGACCTTGAGCCCGGTCTCGTCTGTAGGCCTCTTGGAGGAATTGTTCGCGGCGGTTCCGTCGACTGCCATATCTATGGTTGGGGCGCTCCGCTTGGTGACCGGATCAGGAATATCCTCAGGTAAGTAAACACGATCATGAAGAATCGTACGAGGTCTTGACGAAGGATTTAAGATATAAGAAATCGGGGGTAGTGGTGGCATAAGAATATCACCGGCCGATTCAAAAACGGTTGTCTGGGGGGGAGCGTTGAATCCAAGATCATAAGTGGAATGGTTGGAGGAAGGATCGTCTTCTTGCATGACTTCGCTGGCCATCGGGGTAGCTAGAGTTTGACTGCGTTTGAGAATTTTCAATTGCTTGTGCCTGGGGCCCCTTGGTCTAAACATCGAAAATAAGTTGCCCAAAGGGCTGGACGGGGAATGAGGCGTATGTGAATTTAGTTCAGTGTCTGTATATGCACCTGGGTCATAGAGCGGTTGCGTTGGAGCTGGAGGCTCACTCCAAATGTGAGATGCGGACGAAGAGCCCGAGATAGATTCCGCGGTAACAAGTTTCGGGGAGGATGTGTTATCCGCTATAATCTTCGTGGCGGGTTTAGAATCACCAGTCGCTTCCAGGCCATTGGTGAAACCAGAGGCTATTGGATATTTCGAGTTTGCCCCAGTCAACTCAGCCCAGCCCCATTCAACCATGGTCCCAACAATTCCATTCTCTCTCCTCGCCTTCTCCACCCTTTCCAAACCCTTCCAGTCAAGAAATAATAGACAAGATGTCCGTAAGGGAACAATCCCGTCATTTACCAGATTTGAGTAAATGGTGCGGTGCTTGAATTTGCTGAGCACCTCGTGAGCAGGCCCAGACGGTAGAATCCTTAATAGGGGTTTGGTTCGGGCGTCTGCGTTTCCGTGATATCTGGATGACTCTCCCTTCCCCCCAATCATTGTCTCCCAACCGTTCCTAACTTTCGGTGCCGTCCAACTTAGTCCCAGATCCTGGCCGGTGCGGCCAACGAGGCCGAAGTCCAAGGCAAATCGAACATGAACGGGGTTTTCATTGCTTATCCCCAGGAAAGGTGTTGCGAGTGCAATAAAATTAATTGGTCTGATCTTGTCAAAGAAATCAGGAGAGTGTTTCTGAATGTACGCAATGGCATATGTCTGCACAAGACCACCCAGAGAGTGCCCAATAAAGCTAATGCTCGTGATTTGATATGCGTGTTCATCGCAAGCTGATCGCTCTGCATCAGTGCACGAAGTTTCAGCTTTAGCATCATTGTTAACTGGTGCTCTCCAAGAGAAGGGGCCAGAATATGTCTCTGCTTTCGCCTTCTTGCGCGGCAAATGGGGTTGGTCGGGGTATGTCATCAAGAGCACATATTTTGCAAGCCGCTTACCCAGATACTGAATCCCACGTTCAGTACGTGCTGCATTACCTGGGAATCCTCTAACAATGACCTGCTCCTCTTGGCTAACGACATCTTCTTCCACGCTGTAACTATGTAATGCGGATGATAACATGATTATCAGCAAAAATTTCGACTTTCAGGAAGAGCAATAAGTAGTATGGAGGTTCAAATACTCGGGAATAAACGCTTACCCGTTCGAAGATGAATTCTCGGGTGTCAGTACTCCCTCTGGATCCTGGGGTTTTGTTGGTGTGTTTTTAGCAACGGCGGCGTCGATACTCTCTTTGAGATAAAGCATGTCTGCACCAAGATTACTGTGCAAACCATGGGTTAAGACAACAAGATGAACCCTCCTTCGAGGCCTCTGTCGTTTTGTGTGTGCAGTGCCGGGCGTTGAATCACAAATATTTACTGCATCACCAGCAGCCATTACAGACGAGTCACTTTTCAAATTGGCATTGGCAACCTGTCGGTCATTATGGGGTACGGGAAGATGGGGGGTATTCCAGAGGCTAGCGGTGTCATCTATCAGCAGAGTGATAGAATCCGAAAACACTCCCTTAGTCGCAAGAACTTGCCGTCCTGTTGAACCAAGGGGCCAATGCTCCCGCAAATGTGCACCTTGGGGGGGTTTGGACCGCCCCTCCTGGAGTGAAAGGTCCAGGGACCTTTTGTCGCTGGCAACCAAAACCTCAAAATTGACAGATGCAGTGCTTGAGAATACAACTTGCGATACAATCTCGATGATCCATGTTGTACTCTGTCTTCTTGAGCACTCAAAAGGGGTTTCATGTCCTTGCTGGGTATGCCTTGGTATCGGTATTTCCGCATTCCAGGTACCGCCGGCTTTCAGGTATGGTTCAAACTGTGGAATGTTGTCGGTATCAGGAAAGCCGGAAACCTCGTTGGGATTAAACGAGGACGGGTAGCATGATGCGTACAATGTGTAGGGGCCGTGTAGATATGCAGCGCGTAATGGTATGGGCGAGGTATTCTTGATCTTTAAATGTAGAGCAGTCGAATATGGGTGGCTGATATCAGCTGCTGGCTTATACGTCAGCGTATACCTGTTGAGATGGATTAGTATGTGGCAAGGGTTTAACATAAAACAGTGTGATCAAACCTGATAACTTCACCAACACAGACGCTGCCGACTTGCCGAATCAAGAGCATCTCGGTACCGCGGCGCGCGACATCTGATGGATCAGATTGCCAACCAGTAAGTGAAGTAAATCGGGCTTGACTTGGGCTGCCGGGGTGGTTTTGTGTTTGACTTGCGATCTGAGAGGCAGAGTATGTTCGTGTGGTGATAAACATTGATTCGAGGTATAGTTCCTGCAGGTCCCGTCAAGTTGACATCTTCCGCGATGTTGATGGCACTGGTCATGATACTATTTGGTTATCAGGTCGATCAGGGGGTTCATGGATATTAAAAAAGCAGCGTTGATAACAAGAGTGGGGAGGTTCTAGTAAAATACTTGCTTGTGAAATAAACCAAGGTAAAGAGTCAAGATAGTGAGGATGTAACCTGCAGGTGTACCGGGTGAAAGTTGATAGTGCTAAACCTATTAAGAATATTATTCACTGTCACCGGACATTGCGTGCCTTGGATTTCAGGCATCAGAAGCCGCCGGGTTTACATCATCGAGAGTCCGAGACCTATTTATCTATGATACTACGGAGTAGTTCCCGTCCAAGCCTGCCTACTTAAGTAAGCACCAACCTGACGTTCCAAGGTTGTTTGTTCCCGTCGCTCGCCCCTGCCGCTTTATCTCCCATAACCAACACTTATTCGTCTTTCTTGCCTGAAGTGAGTTTATGTCACCTCAAGGACTCTGTCAATCATCGGTAGGCCACATTCTCGAGATCTCAACTGGCTGCGTCGGCACCGTAGTCCGACTGTAGTCGCCATGACCTCCTCTATCCCCGCCAATGCTCCGACCTCGCGTACTTCAACAAGGTCATCTGAAGCGCCACCCATGCGAATTCGCCGGCCTAGAGCGGCCGACCCTCTTGTACGCCCAAAAAGGAAGACTTTGCCCAAAGGTCCTCCGGGAAATGGACAACCGCCGCGATCCTATCCTACTCGACCAGCAACGTCCACTGTGCAATCTGACACAGTGAACATCCCCCCAGCGAAAAGTGATTTCGCCGCGAATGGATTCAGTGGTCGTTTACTGTCCGAAACATATGTGGATTATCCTCTAGTGATAACGAAACGGGCTATCAAGGAAGGATTGAAGCATCATATCGCGAGATTCGCATCGAAGAAGGTAGTAGACCCTCGCGACGAGTCCCAGTTCACTCGACCGGTAAGACTTCAGCGCAGAGATCCACGGACACGTCTACACGATCCGGGCGCGGACAAAGGAATGACTGGACAAATGCCCCCCTCCGAAACTAGCAACCAGATCGATGACCTTGAACGGGAAGAGATGGAAGTGAGGAAAGCTGCGCGGGAGCAAGAGCGGGCGGAAAATCTTGCTCAAATAGCTCCTTCATTTGGATCTGCCCCGAAACGGACGAATGTACCCAAACAGAAGACACAGCAGGTTTCCAAAACAGATATGACACCAGAGGAGATTTCTAGATCTCGGATCAAATACGAGGAGGCTCTGCCTTGGCACATGGAAGACTTCGACAACAAGAATATTTGGGTTGGGAATTATGAAGCCGCGCTATCGGAGACGCACGCAATATTCATACTCAAGGGCACTGGAAAAATGACAATGATCCCCGTGGAGAAGTGGTACAGATTCAGTGCAAAGAATCAGTTCAAAACATTGACCATTGAGGAGGCGGAGAAATTTATGGCCAAGAAAATCAAAGATCCTAGATGGTTTATGGAGAAACAGCAAGAACAAGCCCAGCGAAAGGAATTAGAACAATTCGCAAAGCAGAGAAAAGTTTATGCCGGAAAACAAGGTACTCCAGCCGCCGAGGGGCTAGAAAATGGGGAGATGGATTTTGAAGAAGACCGATTTGCTGATGACGAGGAGCACGACGATCTCTTCAATGAGGACGAAGATGCGAAGGCCGCTGAGAAACGAATAAAACAGGATCAGTTAAAAGCAAATGTCTTTGATCTAAAGAATGAAAAGGACTACGAGGAGGAGGAATTGAGAGAGAAGAAGGAGAAGGAGGCCCGGCGAGTCCTCGGGAAAAAAGTGCGAAAAGCCCTTCAAAAGAGGGAGAAAAATTTTGATTATAGCAGCGGCTCTGATGTCAATCCGTATACTGATGATGAGGTATGCCCATTACCCGTCTCATGTTATTCGCCAATTAATGCCCTCTAACCTCGATTCATGTTGCAAACAGAGTTCCGATGAGACGGATGCTGAGAAAGCCAAGGAAGAGGAGCGTAAATCCGAAGAAGAAAAGAACAAAAAGGATTCTGCAACGTCTTCAAGAGGCAATACTACTCCCTCTGGCCGCCCAAAACATACAGACCTGTCCAAGAAAGGCGCCGGGTTGTCGCGAAAGCGCCTTGGATCCCCTAACGTGTCCGACGCGAGTGGAACAGACACGTCCCGCAAGAAGGGCAAGAATAAGAACTCGATTTCTCAGAGCCTAATTCAACCGTCTCCGGTTGCATCTTCTATACCAGTACGCCATCCACCTACCCCTCAACCAAGCTGGCCGCTAACTGTGCACAGGCAAGTAAGAAGCGTGTGCGTAACATACTTTCTGGTGTAGGGTCCGCAAGTGATGTTGATGGCGCCGTGGGATCGGGTGGGGAGATGAGTGAAAGTGGCAAGTCCAAGAAGTTGAAATTAAACCCTCCTTCGGTGACGTCGCAGGGAGAGACACCACAGGGATCAAGGGCCGGCAGCCCGAACCCAGTGGTTGGTAGGAGTTTCTCGGGAAGTCGTGCGAGCAGTCCTGAGTCATTGCGAGGCAAGTTACACCCGTCTATCGATTCTTGGCTTGACCTAGCAGTCAACAGCACCCGCGTCACGCGCGAGCCAGCCACTAACATTGTTACATTTAGATATCACAGGTCAGACTCGTGGCCCGACTTCCGCACTGACTTCTGCTCAGGGGTTTCCCACCCCCGCCGAGATATATGCTGCAATTCCTGCAAATGGTATCTTGAGCACTGACCTTCTCAAGATTTTCCGTCCTCGTATTGGTGAGTCCAGGGAGAACCATAGAAAGTTCATAGCGATTGTCAAAGACGTCGGCGTCTATGGAAAAGAAGATCGTCTCTTACGACCGGGCCCCTGGAGAGATGCATAAAATAGCCAAATTCTGAGCCGCTGAAATTCTGATATCGTCGAATAATTACGATATATCAATTCTTGGCTTTTACATGAACCTATTAATGGTATAAGTCTTCATATTATGGCTTGGTAATATGTTCCGTAACACCCGGCAGACATGTGCACCAGTGGATATTTCTACGGAAGGTGTTGGTGCTCCTAGAGGATCACTTAAAGGTATTAGAACATATGTTTGTTTGATTTCGCGAACACGTTAATGTGGTTGCCCAATGCTAGAGGCAAAAAAAGTAGCCAATATGTAACGGACATAGACAGGATCCGTGAGGTTGCCGACGCTTAATCTTCGATATATTAATTATCTCGACCGTAGATGCCATGCTCAACAAGGGTGCACAAATAATTTAAGAGACAAAACAACCGCAATATCACAACAGCCCTGGGCGCTAAACAAAATCATCATCAAATTATAGAAAAAGATAACTATGTGAGCTTTATGTCTTAAACAGTGGCACCGGCAGGGCGCGTGGTGGCCTCATTTCCCTCTTCATATCTTTCCCAATTTGCCAGAATATGGGCAATCCTGGGAGAGTTGGTTAGCCGGTAGACATCTTCGAAGTATTCTTTGGTGATTTCAAAGGGCCGAGCAGTGACATTAGGAATGTACTTTCCGACCAACTTGCTAGGATCAATTGTCGTCTTGTTGATCTTCTTGAGCAAGAATGAGCGGAAAGGCTTAACGCCCGAGCGAAGAAACGTGCTATGGAAGGGTACATCGATGCCCTTGAGGGGGATTGTAGCAAAACCACGCTCGAGGTTGATCGGGGTAGGCTTCGACTGGGTTTGTTTTACGCATTCCTGGATAATGCTGACAAGGTGGGCCTTCACATCGTCCAAGGACATTTTCTCCATTAGAGTTGGGATATCGATGTTTTGTGCCTTTAGGTAGTTGAGCAAATTGGTGAGGCAGTCAAGTGCACGAAGCTACAAATGGTTAGTGTTTGAATTTTGAAGGGAAGCATAAGACTTACATCACCAGCAGCAACGTATTGCATATTCGCAACATTGTAGTTAACGATTTCTAATAGCCAGCCAGTCTGCTCGGAAATATTCTCCACGACATACTGAAGAGCCTGCTCGTTGAAGGTCTTTGAAATACGACTGGGGTTGACGGCACACATAGAGTAGTTCGAGCGACCTTGTTCATCACGCTCGACGGCGACTTGCATCGTTAGACCGCGATAGAAGACGACCGAAACCAAGCTTTCAATGGGCATCACTTCAGCAAGGGCAGCAAGGGCAGAGTACTCGCCAAGTGAGTGACCAGCAAAGCTGCTGTCCCGCTGCACAAGACCCTTTGAGCGCATGTCTTCAAAACTTGCTTTCTCCATCAACGTTAGGGCTGGCTGGGTGAATTGAGTTGCGGACAGGAGGCCTGTGGGGGAGCGGTAAGTGTACGAGGCCGTGCTCTCATCGATCTCCTTGAAGATTTTTTCGGACTTGATAGTTCCATCTGGATTCACAGTCTCGAAGGTCATTGCCATGTAGTTTTGACGAATAGCTTTGCCACGGGGTCCGCCAAAGTAGACTGTCAATTCCTTTGGGTTGTTTTTGACAATGTCAATGATCGATAGGCCATAATTCTCAATGAAATGTGTGTCGGCCCTATCCCAGACCTCTTTGGCAACGGGGCTCGTAGCATAGAGCTCCATTCCCATACCTTGCTCCTGGGATCCTTGACCGGTGAAGACGTATGCAGTGACCGGCTGCTCAACTTCTGCCTCGCCCAGAAGAACCTTGTCTTCGGTTTCCTTATTGCTGGCCTCAACCTTGATGATCTTACGACCTGCAACCATACCGACATGTTGCAGCCTGACCGTAATCATGTCATTGGGTAGTACCATTCCAACAAGGGATACATGGAAGCCCCGAACACGACCGATGTTGTTCTCGGCGGCCCAGGTTTCCACAAGACTGCGGACTGCAGCGCTGGTGTACATGCCATGAGTGATAGTACCAGGCAAGTTTGCATAGCTAGAGAACACTCTGGAGACGTGAATAGGGTTGTAATCGCCTGAGACCCTGGCGTAGGTTTCGTTAGACGCGGGGGCTCGAAGAGTTAATGGCGTCTTCCCGCTGAGGGGAATAGGGTTCTCGAAATAAACAGGCTGCTCGATGGAAGTTCCATTCCGCTGGAGATAGTCAATCACGGGGTTGCCGTGGGAGGTCCCAGCTTCATAATCGACGGAGGCGACCTGGATGACTTCTTTGGTAGGTAGTTCAAAAACAACCTGTCCAACGGTCTGAACCTGGCTGAAAACAGCCTTATTCTTGAACCGGATCAGACTCTGAAGACGGAAAGTCAGGGTCTGGCCCAGCAGCTCGACATCATCCCTATCAAGGCGGAACCATTCTTTCGACCGAAGAATTGCCACGTCTCGGCTAGATGCAAGATGAACTTGCATTGGGACCTCGTCCTTGCGCTGGAACGTGTTTTCGAAGTCTAGGTAAGCACCTCGGTACAGAAATTGACTGGTAACATGCATAATAGGCTCGCCATCTCTTTTAATGGTACCGCAAACTTCCACAACCTTTCCAGAATCTTCGTTGATGATAGAATTTATCTGCGCAGTGGTGTCAAGAACATCACCGACCTTGAGAGGTTGCGCACCAGGAACCATTTTAAATCCATTGGATAAGTGCACAAGCTTCAGCAAGTCACCATCGATAGTCCGAGGGAAGATTGGCTTGGTGATGGCTTTCCATCCAGCCACAATGGCGAAATCCATGGGAGCAAAGACTTCTTTGCCAGGACGTTCGACAAAAGCCTCCCCTGTGTTTCCCACGGCATGCACGAAGTCAGCGACGGCTTGGGCTGTGATCGACTCACGACCTCCGCTGAATGTGGCCGTTGTTGGTGTATCGAAAGGAACATCCTGGTTACCAAACCAAACACGGTAATAGAATTCTTTGATGCGGTTATTGCGAGTATCCATGACCTCTCTGATCGGCGCATATCCAGCTTCGGGGTGATATGTGAACAGGAAGGTTAGAGGAACCACGCCTCTTTCGGCGGTTCTCCCCTCATACAAAGTGAGACCTATTTGGTCTTTCTCATCCAATTTCACATCGACTGTCTTGACAAGCTTGCCGGATTGGTAAGGCTCCCTCACGCTGATGACTGTCTTTGAGGGATCGTCTGGATTCAAGACCTCCACATACATCCCTGGAGTCGGTGCGATGATTCGCTGCATGGGGTTTGTCTGAAAACGGTGGCCTTGGACAAACACGTCTGCCCGAAATAGAGCGTGTCTCCAAGAGTACGAACGACCCGCGAGCAGTCGACACCAACGACCGAGCTCAGGCAGGTCCGCTGGGGAAGAGGATAATCGGTAGCTTATCTTGTTTGCATCCTCGGAGATTGTAAGACCGTCAATTTCAAGCTCATCGTGAACCTCACTTAATCGTCCTCCAAAGTATTCGGTAACCGGTATCGATTTCTCTTCGCCATCATAAACGTCCTTGATAAGATTGTTGATGTGTCCCTGATGAATCGAGGTTAAGATATCGCCGACAGTTTCATCGATGACTGTTGAAAACTTGGCGGCCATTGGACCTTGCAAGATGCATGTCCTTCCAACGTCTTGACCGACGACTGCCTCCAGATCCTCACTCTGCCATAAAGAATCCTTCTTGAACCAATACTCAAAATTCTCATCTAATGAAGGGACAAAAGGCACGGGCTTCTGCCCACGACGTTGGCAAAGCATAAGAAAGTGCTGAACATCCTGGGCGTTGATGAGCTGAGATGCGGCTTCGGGATACGCTGCTAGGATGTTGTCGGTCGCTGGATAAGGGACATTGAGCTCCGAATAGTTCTGGAGAAGCGATGCGCGACCGACGGTTGTGGTGAAACGTTCCTCAACCCGACGGATAAAGTCGCCAGTCAACTTCTTCAAAGAACCATCGATCCATCTGCCTTCGTGCTTGACATACATCAAGTCCACCATCCGGTGCACAACCTCAGCGTATGTCATATCTTCTAGATCGACAGTTTCACCAGCAGAATTACGGCCGAACCAAACCTTCTGGAAATCATCGTTGAGCTTCTGGATAATGTAGTTTCGCTGCTTCTTGAGCTCCGCTACACGCTTCGCCTTGTCGAGCTTGAAGATCTTCTGGTCCATCTCGTGCCAGAACAAAACACCCCTCGTGGCGAGCTTGTGAATTGGTTCCCCCATTTCCGATAGGACAGTGACCACACCTCCAGCCGCACCCTTGTACGTATTCTCCCAGTCCTGATCGTCAAGACCAGGGGCATCCACAATGGCCTGTTTGGCGTTCTTTGACGTGTGTGCTTCCTTGGCGGTCATCATACGACTGCCGAACATACATCCATCGAAAGGCATTGGCGGGTAGCCAAACCGAGATGACCAACTCCCAGAAAGATACGGGTAAGTATCTTCAGAACCACCAAAGCCACTGCCGGCAACAATAATTATATTCTCATACCGTCTGATTCGGCTGTACATCTGCAGGACGGGCTGATGGAAATCTTCAAATGAGTGGTGTCCACCGCCACGGCCGCCAGTCCACTGCAGTATGACGGGGAACTTAGGATTGGCTTTGGCGATATTGATGACTTGCTGTATAGCGTCCACGGATCCTGGTTTAAAAGCGATATGCTTGATACCAAGCGTTTCAATGTACTCATTCGCAACTTCAATAGACGGAACACCGGCACCTATAGCAAGACCTTCAATGGGCACGCCATCGGCTCTCAGCCTACCAATCATGGGGATTTGCCAGCCCATAGCACGGGGGTTAACATAGATGAGGTTGACTGTGATTCCCCGGCCTGGAGGAATCGCCTTCTCGATTTTGGTGATTGCCTCCGTCATGGTCTTGGCGTTGTAATAGCCTCCACCAGCAAGTTCAATGTGATATCCCGCGTTCATTGTCGCCGCGACGAAATCCCAGGGGACAGTAGTCGGAGTCATTCCAGCAACCATGACAGGTGGGATGCCCAAGAGTCGGCTCATTTTGGTGTCAACGAAAGTCTGGCCAGTTGCGTTTTTCACGAGGCGTGGTCCGTACTCCTTGACCCAATCGATCGCAAACTCAACGGAGTGTTCATCGCGGTCGAACAACTCTGGCTTGTACCCAACCTCGGCATTAGTACCATCCATAGCACCTGCGAGGATCACGCGGACACCGGTGCCATCTTTGTTGCGGTTAGTAAGAACTCCAAGTCCCGAGATGCCTCCAGGACCGAAATCGATGATGTGTGTGGCACCCGGGAAAACAGTTGTCTGTTCCCAGTTTACGGGATCATGAGTGATCATCCGCACAAGAGAAGGGACAATATTGGCATCGCTGATTTGCCTCAAATCATTGCCGCTTTTAGTTCCGAATACGGGAATGGTGAGGGATTTCGGCGAAATTTCCACGTCTTCCAGATCCTCCATGATACGGTCATATGCCGAGTACAAGTACTGGCTGTGAAAAGGAGCGGTGATTGGAAGGAACCGGTTGACAAAGCGCACTTTACGCTGTGTGTATGGCACACGATTCTGATCCAAACCAGTGGGGGCTTTGACCTTCCGCAGACGAAGGTTGAGACCATAGAGAGAAATGGGTGGTCCAGTAACAACAAAATTCCGCGCACTATTGACCAAAGATATAGAAATGTGGCGATCCTCTGGAAGGTGTTGGTTGGTCATGTCAATGTGCTCCTGAACGGCGGCTCTAGGAAGGTCACGAAGGGACAACATAGGGGTCGGCATGCCTTCTCCATTTTCGATTGAGTCCTGCAAGACGGATGGTGCAATGGAAGTACGAGGGTATGCCTGCTGGCTGCGGAGACCAATCCAAAAGAGCATCGTCAATGCGTTGGCAGCTGCCTTCTTGAAACTTTCCCAGGTGGTGGCTGAAGCAATTGCCGCGGCGGTAACGATACCCTGGGAATGACCTGTCGTTCCTCGAAACCGCTCAAGAATCTCGCCCGGCTCTCTTCCAACCACCTTACAGGTAACTGCGAAGTGTGCCAACTGGACCAAACCGATCAACGGCAAACTGACAGGGGCGGACACGAGATAATCGACGTCAGGCTGAGTTTCAGGATCTTGAAGCCATTGCATGACATTCAGACCTTTGGGATAAAGCTTGTTGGCGTCTGGTTCACGGGAAAGAGACTGCAGTAGCTCGGCCGATGCGGAAATGAGATCATCCACGAAAGACGTGTAGGTATTATAAACTTCCCTCAACTCATCAAAGTATTCTTCAATGTTTCCTTGTCCTCCAAAAACCGAGTAAATACTTGCTTTCTCATCCGAGGCAGCTCTGAAAAGCGCAGAATCATAAGGCTTGGTTGGCCTACCGGCAGCTGCGCGCCCAGCATAGTATTCTTCAACGACTAAAACCTTCTTGGCCGTAATTCCCGGGAGAGTCGCAGCGACTGCGTGAACATCGTTGCCACGCATGAAGGCACGCTCAAACTCGTTGAGAGCTAATTTGAGGACATCCTGGTTAGTCCCATGTGAATCATCCTCGCCTTCGTCGACTTCATGTGCCACATGACCGATGTAACGAGCCACGAGTTCCGCTACTGAGGAAGGCTCGTCGTCCTGTGCAAGCTCATCTGTGGGCTCTGGTAGTGAGGCTGTAAAAGTATCTTTCAGCTGCGAGGCATGGAAATGCAGTGAGGTGGGCACAAGGAAGGAGAATTCGAGCGACCCATGAGATAAAATGAGGGGTCTCAGTGACTGCGATGAGCGAGGGGTATTAATGCCCGTCTGGGGGCCCGTTGACGTTCCATACATCTTGTCGTAGTCTCGTGTCTAATTCTGCAATGCTTTGCAGCGGAGAATCTGGTCTGAGAAGTGAAAATTAACAATCCGTTCGACGATGCTCAATCAACTCAGCAAGCTGCCATTGAGACCAAGGAAAGGTTAGTGAAGTTATAGAAAAGCATACCTATTATTAAGATTCGTTAGTCTGGCAGTAAAGCAACTCGAGATTAAGCCAGAAAAAAGGTTTCGGGGACAATTGAAAAAGAAAATTACAGGTGAAAAAAGAAGGTCTATACAGAAGAGGAGATGGCGCGGGCACGAGAATGGTGAAAAGTGAAGAAGGCCCGGAGGACTTCTGTCTGAAGGGCAATAAAAAGATCAGTCGACCTAGAAGTGCCGAGTAATTGTCTGGAGCTGCAGTGCCTGGCCGTCCATATAAAGTTTTGTGATGTTGAACCAGTAAGACGAAGAAGAAATTCCATGGGTTCGGACTGGTTGAACAAGAAATCTCTTAATTGGGTATGGTGGATGGTGGATCTGCCCCAAAGGTCAAAACGGTTGGGCTGGACCATTGGTTGGTAATACTATGACAATATACTTCGTAATACCTCTCACTACATGTTCTATCCCAGTTGTCTTTGGAAAGTAAGACCTTGTTGTTATGATATGTTTTGATTACTGTATATATATATCCTGGAGTACGGAGTAGGTTGGGCTCAATGATTAAAAAGATTACCTAGTGCGGGCAGAGTGATTAGCCCAAAATAGGTGTAATAGTGGTGATCAAGCCTATACTTTCCAGGTTTAATTCAACAAGGAGGTGTACAGTCTTCTTTCTTTGTAAATAGGAGGTTTTCGATAATATTAGCAAGCTCCAGACATTGTATTCTATACATACTCCAGGTTCAGAATTCATTGACCAGACATAATGTACAGTTAAGGTTGGAGAATGATTCGGGATTGAAGTGTGGAAATACAAGTCTAACCCGATTAGGACCACAGCTGCACAGACGAACAGGAAAAATTACAACCTCAACCGTCCGTCCATCGAGTCAGGGCGATTTGTTCCGTCTATGCAGGTGGAATAATAATTAGACACTCTCCTCGCCCCAACGACTTGTTGTAACTTGTAAGAGCCCTTGATCCCTTCTCCTCTACTCTTGCTTCCGGCTTTGGCTCTGTGTGTTATCTCTTCATACACCTTCTTCCTTTTTCGATTCCCAATTCCTACCTTTTTTCTCATTCAATTTCCGCTTGTACACTTTCCCCCCTAATTCTTGGATAATTTCTACTCTTATATGATCAGATTCTTTCAGGCAAGGTTTATGTGAGTTTTTACTGTATTACTTGATCAGCGGATTCATTCCCCTCATGAGGTCTTATTGGTTAGATGCTGATTGATTGTTCGGACAGAGATTGAATCCCACAGCGTTTCCTGAATAACGATCCGACTACTCCGCACCGAATTCTTGACATTGTGGTTATAATTGGTTTTGCCTGTTGAGAAATGCGTCCCGAAATCGAACAAGAGCTGGCTCACACCTTGCTGGTCGAGCTTCTGGCTTACCAGTTTGCCTCTCCAGTCAGATGGATTGAAACACAAGATGTTGTGCTTGCAGAGAAGCGGACAGAGCGTATCGTGGAAATTGGGCCAGCAGACACATTAGGTGGAATGGCAAGGAGGACACTCGCGTCCAAATATGAAGCCTACGATGCCGCCACATCTGTGCAACGTCAAATACTCTGCTACAACAAGGATGCGAAGGAAATCTATTATGATGTGGATCCAGTGGAAGAGGAGCCAGAAGCTACACCAGAAGCTTCAGCTACGCCAGCAACATCTGCTGCTCCAACCGCAGCAGCAGCGGTTACTGCGCCTGCTGCTCCAGCGCCCGCAAGCGCTGGACCGGCAGCGCCTGTTGAAGATGCGCCTGTGACAGCTTTGGACGTGGTGAGAACTCTTGTGGCCCAAAAGTTAAAGAAGACTTTATCGGACATACCCCTGAACAAGGCTATCAAAGATTTAGTGGGAGGTACGTGGGCGGACATTCAACAGGCATTCTCCGAGTTCACGTGCTAATCAATTTTACTTGATAGGCAAATCAACATTGCAGAATGAGATTCTAGGGGATTTGGGCAAAGAATTCGGCTCAACACCAGAGAAGCCAGAAGACACTCCTCTAGACGAGTTAGGTGCCTCCATGCAAGCTACATTCAATGGGCAACTCGGAAAACAGTCTTCCTCACTGATTGCTCGCTTGGTTTCTTCCAAGATGCCCGGAGGTTTCAATATCACAGCCGTTCGCAAATACTTGGAGACCAGATGGGGCTTGGGTCCCGGCCGACAAGATGCCGTTCTCCTTCTCGCCCTTACTCTGGAACCTGCCTCTCGAATTGGATCTGAGGCGGACGCTAAAGTATATCTCGATGACATCGCGAATAAATACGCCGCCAGTGCCGGTATCAATCTTTCTGCTCCGACAGCTGCTGGGGATGGCGGAGCAGGTGCTGGGGGAATGCTCATGGACCCCGCCGCTATCGATGCCTTAACAAAGGACCAGCGTGCCCTATTCAAGCAGCAACTCGAGATAATTGCTAGGTATCTGAAGATGGATCTCCGTGCTGGCCAGAAAGCCTTTGTAACCTCGCAGGAGAGCCAGAAAACCCTACAAGCGCAGCTTGACCTGTGGCAAGCCGAGCACGGTGATTTTTACGCATCGGGTATCGAACCTGCCTTTGACTCTCTTAAAGCCCGCGTTTATGATTCTTCTTGGAACTGGGCCCGTCAAGATGCCTTGAGCATGTACTATGATATCATTTTCGGAAGACTCAGAGTCGTTGACCGCGAAATCGTGAGCCAGTGTATCCGCATCATGAATCGCTCAAATCCTCTTCTCCTTGAGTTCATGCAGTATCATATCGACAACTGCCCAACTGAACGGGGAGAAACCTACAAACTCGCCCAGGAGCTTGGCGAACAACTGATTGAGAATTGTAAAGAAGTTCTCGGTGTTTCCCCAGTCTATAAGGATGTTGCTGTCCCAACTGGACCTCAGACGACAATTGATGCCCGCGGAAATATTGATTATCAGGAAGTTCCTCGCGCAAGCGCTCGAAAATTGGAACACTACGTAAGCCAAATGGCGGAGGGCGGCCCCATTTCAGAGTACAGCAACCGAACCAAAGTGCAGAACGATTTGAGGAGCGTCTACAAAATGATTCGGCGACAACATCGGTTATCCAAGTCTTCGCAGTTGCAATTCAACGCGCTCTACAAGGAGGTTATTCGGGCTCTTAGCATGAACGAAAACCAAATCATGCCACAGGAAACTGGCAATGCGAAGAAACCCAGTCGGAACAGTGCCGTGCGCAACGGAAGCCCTCGTTCCGGGAAAGTCGAGACTATTCCATTCTTGCATCTCAAGAAGAAGAGCGAGCACGGTTGGGATTACAGCAAGAAACTTACCGGTGCCTATCTAGACGTGTTAGAGTCTGCTGCTCGATCTGGACTGACATTTCATGGTAAGAACGTCTTGATGACTGGGGCTGGTGCCGGATCTATCGGAGCCGAGGTTCTCCAGGGATTGATCAGTGGTGGCGCTAAGGTTATCGTCACAACGAGTCGGTTTTCACGTGAGGTAACGGAGTACTACCAAGCGATGTATGCACGCTACGGCGCGCGTGGATCGCAGCTCGTCGTGGTACCCTTCAATCAAGGCAGCAAGCAAGATGTGGAAGCCCTAGTCGACTACATATATGACACCAAGAAGGGTTTGGGCTGGGATTTGGACTTCATCGTTCCGTTTGCCGCAATTCCAGAAAACGGTCGTGAAATTGATTCAATTGACTCCAAGTCGGAGCTCGCCCATCGCATCATGCTGACCAATCTTCTCCGGCTACTGGGCTGCGTCAAGACACAGAAACACGCCAACGGCTTCGAAACACGCCCAGCTCAGGTTATCCTCCCGCTGTCTCCCAACCATGGTACATTCGGGAACGATGGTCTCTATTCCGAATCGAAACTTGCGCTGGAAACCCTCTTCAACCGCTGGTACTCTGAAAGCTGGAGTAATTACCTTACCATCTGCGGCGCAGTCATCGGATGGACCCGTGGTACTGGTTTGATGAGTGGTAACAACATGGTCGCCGAGGGAGTAGAAAAGCTCGGCGTTCGTACATTTTCACAGCAGGAGATGGCCTTCAACCTGCTTGGGCTTATGGCACCCGCCATTGTGAACCTCTGCCAGCTTGATCCTGTGTTCGCTGATCTCAATGGGGGGCTCCAATTCATCCCTGATTTGAAAGATCTCATGACAAGGCTTCGTACTGAGATCATGGAGACAAGTGATGTCCGCAGAGCAGTCATCAAGGAGACTGCCATCGAGAACAAGGTAGTCAACGGGGAGGATAGTGAAGTCCTCTATAAGAAGGTCGTTGCAGAGCCCCGGGCGAACATCAAGTTCCAATTTCCCAATCTCCCGGATTGGGAGCAAGATATCCAACCCCACAATGAAACTTTGAAGGGCATGGTCAACTTGGATAAGGTTGTCGTCGTCACTGGTTTCTCCGAGGTCGGACCTTGGGGTAACTCCCGCACCCGCTGGGAGATGGAAGCATACGGCAAGTTTTCTCTAGAGGGTTGTGTTGAGATGGCATGGATCATGGGCCTCATCAAGCACCACAACGGACCAATCAAGGGCAAGGCTTACTCTGGTTGGGTTGATTCAAAGGCTGGTGAGCCTGTAGATGACAAGGACATCAAAGCCAAGTACGAGAAGTACATCCTCGAGCATTCTGGCATCCGTCTCATTGAGCCAGAGTTGTTCAAGGGGTATGACCCCAAAAAGAAACAGCTGCTCCAGGAGATCGTCATCGAGGAGAATCTGGAACCCTTTGAAGCCTCCAGAGAAACTGCTGAGGAATTCAAGAGAGAGCACGGTGACAAGGTGGAGATATTCGAGCTTCCCGAGTCTGGCGAGTTTACCGTCCGTCTAAAGAAGGGCGCCACTCTTCTCATTCCCAAAGCGCTCCAATTTGACCGCTTGGTTGCCGGTCAAATCCCGACTGGTTGGGATGCAAAGAAGTACGGCATCCCTGACGACATTATCGAGCAAGTCGATCCAGTCACCCTCTTCGTTCTTGTTTGCACTGCTGAAGCCATGCTCTCCGCTGGTGTCACTGATCCTTACGAGTTCTATAAGTATGTTCATTTGTCTGAGGTTGGTAATTGCATTGGCTCCGGCATCGGAGGTACACATGCTCTGCGAGGCATGTATAAGGATCGATACCTCGACAAGCCTCTCCAGAAAGATATTCTTCAAGAGTCTTTCATTAACACAATGAGCGCCTGGGTGAACATGTTGCTCCTGTCCTCCACGGGACCTATCAAGACACCCGTTGGAGCTTGTGCTACTGCTGTCGAGTCTGTCGATATCGGTTATGAAACAATCGTGGAAGGAAAGGCACGGGTCTGTTTCGTGGGTGGCTTTGATGATTTCCAAGAAGAAGGTTCTTACGAATTTGCCAACATGAAAGCTACTAGTAACGCTGAGGACGAATTTGCCCATGGACGTACGCCTCAGGAGATGTCGAGACCGTCAACCACTACACGTGCAGGCTTCATGGAGTCACAGGGATGTGGTATGCAGCTTATTATGAGTGCGCAGCTTGCTCTCGACATGGGTGTACCTATCTATGGTGTTATTGCGCTCACCACAACAGCAACCGACAAGATTGGGCGTTCTGTCCCCGCCCCTGGGCAGGGTGTGTTGACGACGGCGCGCGAGAACCCGGGTAAGTTCCCGTCGCCCTTGCTAGACATCAAGTACCGCCGCAGGCAACTCGAACTGCGTAAGAAGCAGATCAGAGAATGGCAGGAGTCGGAGCTTTTGTACCTCCAGGAGGAAACCGAGGCCATGAAAGCGCAGGATCCCGACGCATTCGATGCGACTGAGTATATGCAGGAACGTGCCCAACACATCAACCGAGAAGTTATCCGGCAGGAGAAGGACGCGCAATTCAGCCTCGGAAACGGTTTCTGGAAGCAAGACTCGCGTATCGCCCCCCTGCGTGGTGCCCTTGCTACTTGGGGTCTTACTGTAGACGATATCGGTGTTGCTTCTTTCCACGGCACGTCTACTGTCGCAAATGA
Organism: Aspergillus kassunensis; assembly: GCA_027569205.1. Classification (NCBI taxonomy): domain Eukaryota; kingdom Fungi; phylum Ascomycota; class Eurotiomycetes; order Eurotiales; family Aspergillaceae; genus Aspergillus; species Aspergillus kassunensis. The sequence continues at coordinate 93,367 of JAPDEQ010000075.1, read as the reverse complement.
CAAGAATGAATCCGATGTGATCTGTCAGCAAATGAAGCACCTCGGCCGCAGCAAGGGTAATGCCCTCATGGGAATTTTCCAGAAGTATCTCACTGGACATCCGAAGGGTGCTGCTGGTGCCTGGATGTTCAATGGATGTCTGCAGGTCTTGGACAGCGGCTTGGTTCCCGGTAACCGGAACGCTGATAACGTTGATAAGGTAATGGAAAAGTTCGACTATATCGTTTACCCCAGCCGCAGTATCCAAACGGACGGCGTCAAAGCGTTTTCAGTGACCTCGTTTGGTTTCGGCCAGAAGGGCGCTCAGGTGATTGGTATCCATCCCAAGTACCTCTATGCCACCCTAGACCGCGCACAGTTCGAGGCCTACAAGGTCAAGGTTGAAACCAGACAAAAGAAGGCCTATCGGTTCTTCCACAATGGGTTGGTCAACAATAGCATCTTCGTTGCGAAGAGCAAGGCGCCTTACGAAGACGAACTTCAGAGCAAGGTGTTCCTTAACCCGGACTATCGAGTAACAGTGGACAAGAAAACCTCTGAGCTCAAATATCCCGCCAAGTTCCCGGTTGCTGCCGACAAAGATGCTGAAAACACAAAGGCTGTGATTGAGTCTCTCGCGAAGGCCCATGCTACCGAGAATTCGAAGGTCGGTGTCGATGTTGAAGCTATTGACACTATCAACATCACGAATGATACCTTCGTTGAAAGGAATTTCACAGCAGGCGAACAAGAATATTGTCGCAAAGCCCCATCTCCCCAGGCATCATTCGCGGGCAGATGGAGCGCCAAAGAGGCCGTTTTCAAGTCTCTAGGTGTATGCAGTAAGGGCGCCGGGGCTGCTCTGAGCGAGATCGAGATCGGGAATGACTCCAATGGAGCGCCTACTGTACAAGTAAGTTGATGCCTGCTCTGTTGATTGAGAGATTCGTTGAGCTAACAATATTCCATAGCTCCATGGTGCTGCAGCTGAGGCTGCCAAACAAGCTGGTGTGCAACAAATTAGTGTCAGCATTAGTCACAGCGATTCACAGGCGGTTGCAGTTGCGATTTCAAAGTTTTAATGTCTGACGAGTATGATTGAATTTTTCTGCCTTGCATGCAACATATAGATTATCTACTACTTTAATATACCTGTTCACCCCCACTTTAAAAATGCAGCGTTTCCATGCCTGCAATGAGGCACTATTCATGTAGAATTTCGCGAGGGCATATGTCCAATGTCAATAATAAACAGAAGAAGATGCTATGTCTCTAAAATCAACTTGTGTGAATAACACAATTAGAAGCAGGTATTTCAGAATATGACACCCTTCATATATCAACTCATTTTTGTATACAGTAAAAGGTGTCATAGCATCCGAAATAACAGATGTTTTTTTTTTTTTAGAAAGAAAGGTACCTACATATGTACTGCAGGACAAAGACCTATTAAGTGTCGTGTCACTGCTTTCCTTCCACAGAGTCAACGTGGTCACTATTTATCTAACACAAGGTTAATCTGACTGGATAAGGAAAACCAATTCGTTGCATACTACCGAGTAGAGAAGAAACTATGAAAAATAACTTACGTGCCCCCTGCCCGAGTCAATGGACCCCAATTGGCTCTCGGGTTCATCTGATACCTGACAAGCCGCTTTCTAGGCCGGTTTTCCCGCCCAAGCGTCTCGTCAAAGACGACCTCGAGCTCGGAATGGAGGTTTACGGTAGATGAGTCCCAGCCGGCGCGAGAGCTCGTAGCCCGGGAATTGCTCGTGCTCCTCCCTTTTTGGTTGGGCTGTGGTAGTCCGATCGTACTGTTGGGTTGAGACTCCGGAGTGTCACAGTCTTTACTAGATAACAAGTCTCGAGGACTTGAACGGTAGAGTGCTGATTCGACTTTGGTGACCAGGTCCGATATATTCTTGCCTGTTTCAATGGCGGAGACGAGATCCTTTCTCAGCGCAGCTAATTGTGGACTGGCGTTCTCTCGACTCTTAGCCATAATGGCCGCACCCGCAGTTCCGGGTTTAAGAGCCCCTTCTTTAATAGGCGCCTTTTGCCTCACCCATTCTCGCATGATTTCCCAAATAACGCTCCAGGGGGCATCTGTGCGGATGGTGTTTGGTTTGGTGTGGCTGCGTGTACACTTGTAACCAAGGTGGCGGAGAGCGCCGCGGAACGCTTCATAAGAGACGGTGGTCGTGTGAAGGACCTTTGAGATACTGGAGAGAATGAGGTAAAAAGGATGAGGTTCGCGGAGGGCCGGATCTGCCCGCGGGACGACGGGTGACAGCTCGCCGACCTGGACTGCAGCTACAGTGTCTTCCCTGTTTTCAGGTACAGCTGGTGATTGACTTCTGCTCCTGTCTCCTGGGGCAACTTCCAGGCTAAGATCCTCTTCGAGCGCGGTGGTCAACATGCCTTCGATCCTGCTTTTAGTTTCATAGACATCTTTATCAACGTGAGGGAGGAGATCGAGGATTTTTTGAACAAAGTGAGGGTTGTGAAGAGGGCCACCCCACATCGGACCGGCCAGATGGGTTTTCCATCCGCAATGTTCACAAGTTTGGCTTGCTGATGGTCCTTGTGCAAATCCGTGAAAGAAAAATGGGCTCCCCTTTTTGTCGAGTTTTTGTTTGGTCTGAGTGAGAGGTTGGGTAGTCCACGCCCCACATCCGGAGTCGCAATTATAGACCATCATGGTGTTTCCGGATGTGAACTTGGCTGCAGCAGGTGACCGATGAATACGGACAAACAATCGGGCGTAAAAGTCAATTGAAAGAGATAGTAGGGGTTCAATTGCAAGACCGTATTTACCAGCAGAGATTGCAAGGCCGTTTAGGATCAGCCGAAGCCCAGCCTCATGAGAATGTACACCTTTGAGAGTGACGCCACCGTACAAGGAGAATGCCTTTTCGGGATATCCGTTTGAAGCCCATACACCTGCATCGGTGCAGGTGATACACAGAAGACCCTCATCTTTGATGCCTTGTACGGCTGCATCGAGGAACGGGGAAGCCGTGCCATAAGGATCCAGGTCGATAACATCGAATTTACCAGCGTCATCCTTTTTGGGGGATTGGGATGGCTTGAGACGATTGTACATATAGATCCGAGCATCGCCGAGGTTTGGTTGAATGAGCTTCTCAAGACCGTTATACTCAATATTAAGCTTCATGGATTGGATGGCCGAGCTCGACAGGTCATTCGCAACGACGCGGGTAACGAAAGGGATTTCAGAGGCATATCGCAGAGCACGTAGGCCACTCGCAGATAAAGCATCAAGAATTGTGAATGGAAGGGAGGGTTCCGCTTGAGCATGAGACTCGAGCGTTTGTTGACCATCTACTTCAGCAGGCCTTGTTTCAGCCTCTGGTTGGTTGTCTTGCCCCTTGCCATTGCCATTGCCCGTTACGTCTTCATCTTCTCTTTTTCGCTTCTTATTCCTCCCACTCCCCCCCGCTGGAGTCTTCCGTTTTCGTGCATTCCTCTCTTTGTTCGCCGCTAACACATTTTCCCCAAAGACTCGAATCGCGAGGACAGTCAGATCCCGGTTAAATTGCTGTATGGGATTATAGAAGACGGTCTGGGAGTCATCATCGGGTTTGAGATCCCTCCTGGTCGCCTGTGTTGCTGCGGTCTCGCCAGGCGGCTTCAAAATATATGCTCGTCCTTCCCGGATTACTCGATATTCGTTTCCGGCATGCTGCACCATCTGACCGGCGGCCGTGGGTGTCGGTGGATTCTCCATGGCTTGAGGTAAATAATAGAATCTGCGAGGAATCAAAGAGCTGCTATTTTGGTGAAGCGCAGGAGTTGATTTCGTAACTTGAGCGAAGTCTTGAAGGCAGGATTTTGGGAATTTCAAGGTGGAAAAAGCTGAATTGCGAGATATGTTCCAGATCTGCTTCATTTGGTTGAATGGGATACAGCGCAACTCCAGAAACTGTGAACGCAAATCAAGTCACCTCATTGTTCCTTGGCTATGAGAATTGCGACCTGTAAAGAGGTCGGTTTGACGACCAAAAATAAAAGAAATACACAGGGACGAGCGCACGGACCCGCCAAGACATGCCCTTGTATACGCACTTAAGAACTTCAATAGGAAGTGTAGTAGTATAGTATACTCTATACTCCTTCGCATATGCTTTCCATCAGCCATATACAAAAATTGTGTTAGTCGTGTTCGCCCCGCCATCCGAATTTCTAGTAACGATCGCATAATTCTCATTTATATCAACAGTATCAACATTATCATTACTATTATTGTTATTATTATTGTCATCGACATCGTCATCGATATACTACATATTTTGCTCTTCCTATGCACTAATAACCACGGGTCCTACCTATAACCAGCCTCCAATGACAGGCACCTGGCTAAATATCTCGTTCCAGCCTCTGGCCTCCCAGCCCGAGCCCTCTCCACCATTGCCGACTATCCAGAGTGCCCCAGCAAGCCAAACACATGCCCCTAGTGCAGAAATCTTGTTGAAATTCCACCACATTCTTCTCCGCCTTTTGACATGCTGTTCGCTCTCTGTAGGGCCCAAGTGGCCATCGAGTGAGCCCTTCTTACTACCTCGAGTCTTTCGAGCGGTGGTAATCCTCCATCCCATCCAGGACGCCAATCCGCCGAAAATATGATAAACCCCAACAAATACAAAGACATGGTAGTACGTAATCCAGAAGACAGGGCTCCGCGCGATTCCATGCGCGACGAAAGCCAAACCAACGCCTGAACTACCCCCTTCTACCATAATCGGCACTGCACGGTTGACAAGAACATGCGTAGCAAGTAATGGGGCGAAGACATATCCCAAGCGAGCCTGTAAGCTCATTCGCGGCCAGAACGAAAGCGCATATCTTTGATCTCTCGTCTCGGCGCCGTATAGTCGCGCGCGACGCGAGGAGCGAATATTACGGAGTGCAATGCCGGATACGATATGCGCTAGGATCGGGGCGGTCAGGACAGCATGTTCGAACACTGGAGCCTGGTAGATAGGTCTCGTGAGGAGAAGGTAATTATCGCTTTCGGAAACCGACCGCGTCGCTAACGGAATGAGGGAAGTGTTGGCGAAATGTAGTGCGGCGAAGAGGGTAGGAGGGTAAGTGGAGTATCTCTGCACCGCGGACACTACAATTGATGCCAGTCAGCTAAGGCGTGACAAACTGATGTTTAGGTAGTGGACTTACACCAGGAATCCCAATTTTGCCCGCGAAGACCCAGATTCAGACACGACCATCCAAAACTCCGTAGCTCTGATGAGGGCTGATATTCAGGTACGTAATCCTCAGAACAATTATCAGGGAAATTCTCATCCAACGGAGAGGGTTCCAACTCTTGCATGGAAATTATTGATTTGGTTTCGGTGTCATCTCGTGGTGGTAGGTTTGATGCCCTCCTCAAGGATGCCATTGCTGCTTGTGGAATGTTTGTCAAGATGTTATCATAATAAGTAACCTTGGGAGCTCGGATATAAATGCAGCTCGTGCTTCTGTGAAGTTTCCAAAGTTACCTTCATTCAAGTTCAAGTCGCCTAATTAGGTTGAAACCGACGGGACCTTATCGTCATTCAATTTAGGCTCAAGCTCATTGGCTCATTGCCCCCTCGGGAGGACATAAATTCAAACAGCAGTCCACGGCTGTAGTTGTGAGTTGTGACGTGTTTTCGAGATAACCATTTTGACTCTTTGTTTCGAGTCCAAGCTTCATTGTTTACATCAAGTATCAACTCAGGCGGTGGCTTTTGACGGGCAGAATCGGCCATCCCTACCAGTTCCATCTCAAGCAAATAGCAATAGTACTTTGTTTGACTGTGTCGCGCGGATGCAGGACTGTAAAAATCATAGCTTATTTACTCCACGCCTTCGACAATCTATTTGATAGCGAGAACTGCCGGTTGATGGGCAAAAATGGCGCCGGTAGGCGCTTCACCCCTCCACTACTGGCAAAAACGAAGTATATTTCGGACTGACGTTAGCCTGGACAGCGAGGCTTTACAAACCCAGCTCCTAAGGTACGGCATGCGAAGATCCTTGCAAATCTCTGAAACCCCGTCAATGCACCAGCTAACGGCCCGGTTTAGACCGAGTCAGCGCGCTCCGCCCTAAGTTCTTTCACATGTACTCTCTGCAACAAGTCCTACTCTCGACATCCCGAATACGAAGCCCACATATCTTCCTATGATCATCAACACCGCAAACGCCTCCAGGATCTTAAACAGCTCTCGAGAGACCCAAATGCTGCAGAAAAGGCCAGGCGGGCCGAAAAGAAGGCAGACGCGGAGGCGGGGTTGAGAGTCCTCGACAGTGCAAATACGAGCACAACCCCAGGCACACGGAGCGACGGTGGAGGAGGCGGGGGAGATGGGGGAGGTGGAGGTTTCAAGAAAGGAGGATTCAAGAGCTCTTTTACCACCGTCAAGGGCCCTGTTGCGCCTGCCGCGCCTACCAAGAAAAATGTGCTTGGGGATGATGATGACGAAGGGGGGGGGAAATCGCTTGCTGAGCATGCGAGTGATGTGCCTCGTATCAAATCCGGCAAACATACAGATAGCTCACAGGAGCAGGGGTCCGATACGGATGTTGAGTATATGACTGATACTGCGGGCGGTGGATACTATGATCCGCGTCGTCCGACTGATTGCTTCCCAGGGTGTGTTGGAGGCAGTAATATTCAAGTTTAGATGTGATGGATTCGCTATGCTATGTTTAAAAAAACCGTAACGCGCTGAACGAGTGTGTTGGTACATGCTAGGCAATACAAAACAATATACATTAATACTACTAGTACCTATACAGACAAGGATTACGCCAGCTCATTCCGTCTAGGATCCTTACAGCGCATCTCTAGACATTCTCAAAATCCCAAGATTTCTAGGTAGAAGAAGTAGCACATTAGCAAAAAAAAAAAAAAAAAAAATTTTATAGGTGAGAATTCCAATGCTGTGGATTTTGGTCTAAACGATGCTTGAATGTAATAATACAAAACTCATAATACCTGTTCAAGCTGGAAAGGGAAACCACAACGAAGCAGGGGGGACTGCGCAGATGAGGTGATTACGTTGCGCTCACGAACGGCCAAATCACAATCGGAGGAGCTTGGCAGCCTGGGTAACGATAGTGTCTTCCTGGGGGAAGGCCATGTTCTCCAAGCCAAGGGCGTAAGGGGTGGGAACCTCAGCACCGGTGACACGGACAGCAGGAGCTGTCAGGTAGTCGAATCCATACTCCATGGACAAAGCGAGAATTTCGGAGCTGACGCCAAACATTGGGAAACCTGACTCAACACACATGATGCGGCCAGTCTTCTTGAGGGACTGAATGATTGTCTCAACGTCGAGGGGCTTAACGGAACGAAGGTTAATCACCTCAGCCTCAACGCCGTACTTTTGCTTCAATTCAGTGGCAGCATTGAGAGACTGTCCAACGCAACGAGAGAGGGAGACGATGGTCAAGTCCTTTCCGGGACGCTCAATCTTGGCCTTACCAATGGGGAGGACAAAGTCGTCCTTCTGGGCGGCCTCGCTCATAGGGAAAGCCTGGCCGTAAAGAAGTCTATACACAGTTAGTCTCAATTTGCTCTAGCAGCTAAATTCCGGTATCCATACTCGTTCTCAAGAACGCAGACTGGGTTCGGGTCGCGAATAGCAGCCTTCAGCAAACCCTTGGCATCCTCAGCGCTCCAGGGCGCCACGACCTTCAATCCAGGGATGCTGCCATACCAAGCGGAATAGTCCTGGGAGTGCTGTGCGGCGACACCGGCAGCAAAACCATTGGGTCCACGGAATGTGATGTTGCAGGGTTGAATACCGCCAGACATGTAGTGTGTTTTGGCGGCAGAGTTGATAATTTGGTCAATAGCCTGCATGGCAAAGTTGAAGGTCATGAATTCACACTGTTCGTTGATGAATCGTTAGCTTGGCTTGTTCTCTAAACATGTACAAAGCCGCATTGACGCTGTCAAGACATACAATAGGGTGCAGACCAGCTAGCGCAGCTCCGACTGCCAGACCGCAAAAGCCTGCTTCCGTGATAGGTGTATCGATGACCCTCTTGGGACCGAAACGGTCCAAGAGACCTCTTGTGACTTTGTACCTATAAAACGCCATTGATTAGAATTTGCTGCTGCCGCCAATTGGCGATCACGGCAAGAGTGAGATCATACGCTCCGTTGTACTGCGCAACCTCCTCACCCAAGATAAATGTCTTCTGGTTGCGCTCCAGCTCCTCCGCGAGGGCTTCGTTCAATGCATCTCGTACAGTGACATCCTTGGTACCGTTCTCTGTAGCATACCCGCGAAAGCGCAGGATTGAGGGTGTGCAAGCTGTTTGAGGGAATGTAGGACGAATGGGAGCAGAAAGGCGCGAAGAAAGCAGACGAGCCGCCGGTCGGAAGAATCGGGGAGAAGCCATGGCCGGGCTGATGTGTAGCAAATTCACTGAGGATGATACTTGAAAGGAGACTCTACTACCAGAGGAGGCGAGAGGAAAGAGGAGCAGCCAAAAAGAGAACCCAAACTAATGATTCTGGTCGAACAGACGCGATTTTTTGGTGAGAGCTCTGCATCGGAGTGTTGGGATAGCGCTGACTAAGCCCTGCCTCACCGGAACCTTCATCAGTTTCCACTTTTTCTGTGATAACGGGCGATTTGAGTTGCTCTCTCCGATTCATTATCGAAGTATGTCACCTCCAAGCGTACTTCGAAGTACAATGATCGATCATTTGGAATCCAAATATTTACGCTAGTCTAGCCATATAGCCCACTGTCTACCGGAATCATCATAAGCATGTCTGTCAAAGTTCCTCTATGTCCATTTCGGACTCGAATACTCCGTAGAAGCTATCGATATCACGTGGCAGACAATTGGTAATAATGGTGTTCTTGAGGTCCCTACATGGATGCGACATTGAGGCTTGAGCCCAAGCACAAAACTCTCACTACTACTGATACTACTACTGATACTACTACTGTTACTAATTCTACTTTGGGATTTACTTTCAAACTTTGCTGTAGCGTGGCAGAGAATGAAATCCATTCTTAACACCCTTATCCTCTCGGCTCTCTCAGCTCTTGCTGCTGTACAAGCTATCCAACCTTCCGCTCCAGATCCTATCACAGCACCCTTACGAGAATTAAATTGGGGACAACTCAACTTCCTTCATACCACAGATACTCACGGCTGGCTGGCCGGTCATCTCCAGGAGTATGAATTTATGCCTTTGACATGACACGTTCAAGACCTAATGAAGTGTGTCCTAGACCGTCCTACTCAGCAGATTGGGGCGATTATGTATCTTTTGCGGCGCGAATGCGCGAGAAAGCCGAATCCCATGGGCAGGATCTTCTAGTTATTGATACCGGTGATAGGGTAGAGGGCAACGGTCTCTACGACTCGTCGGAACCAAAAGGCGTTTATATCTCCGAGATCCTGCAGCAGCAACATATCGATGTGATGTCTTCTGGTAACCATGAGCTGTACAAGAAGAATACGTCTCAAGCCGAATTTCTGATCACCGTTCCTAATTTTCGAGACCATTATTTGGCATCCAATATCGACATCTTTCATCCGACAATAGGAGACTTAGTTCCGTTGGCTCCACGGTTCAAGAAATTTACCACTAAAAACCAGGGAGTTCGCATTATTGCTTTCGGTTTTATTTTCGACTTCACTATGAACTATAACAATACGGTTGTCCAGCCAGTTGAAGAAACTGTCAAGGAGACTTGGTTTCAAGAAGCAATCCATGAGCGAGAAGTCGATCTGTTCTTGGTGGTTGGGCATGTCCCAGTTCACTCTAAAGAATACGATACTATCTTCAATGCAATCAGGGCCAGCCATCCACACACACCGATCCAATTTTTCGGTGGTCATTTCCACATTCGTGACTGTGCTCGTTATGATACCAAAGCTTACGGTCTTGCCAGTGGTCGTTTCATGGAGACCATTGGGTTCATGTCAATTGACGGCCTGTCTACAAAGGACAAACAATTGAGGCCCGATCTAGTAAGTCCTATCTTCGAGCGAAGATATATCGACAATAACCTGTTCTCCTTCCGATACCACACCGGCCTGGATCAGGCCACGTTTCCTACTGAGCGTGGCCTCAACGTATCTAGCCTTATCCAGCAGTCGAGAAGCGCTCTTCAGCTAGACGAGATATATGGCTGTATTCCGCAAAATTTGTGGATGTCACGCTCCCCCCACACGGCGGAAGACAGCATATACGCCTGGCTGCAGAAGCGAGTACTCCCAGACATGCTCAACGACGAATCACGGTTAGGGAAGCCAGCTCTCGCTATTGTAAACACCGGTGCCATTCGGTTCGATCTTTTCAAGGGACAGTTTACTCGGGACTCGGCATACATAGTTTCGCCCTTCACAAGCGGCTTTCGTTATCTGAAGGACGTCCCTTACGATAAAGCGACCCTAGTTTTGGAGGTCTTGAACCAGCAGCCAAAAATCTTAATTGCCCAGGATGTAACCCCATCCCTTCCCTGGGATCTTGCTTCCCCGGAGCAAATTGCATATGCCAATAAATTTGGAAACGGCTATCTAGTGCACCATGACAGGCCAATATTCGACATGCCCCCTAACCAGAGTCCGATATTTACCAGCGCTCATCCTCAGCTTGAGGTTGTACCTGGATACACAACAACAGACGACCTAGGCCCGGATGGCGATGATACTGTCCATTCGCGGATCGATTTCTATCAGATACCGAATTGCATAGATGCCCTAGCCCTCGCCAATAGATCAGGTCTTCCGGAAACAGTGGACCTCGTATACGTCGACTTTATAGAACCATACGTGACCTTAGCGGCTAAGTATGCCGGCCTTGGTATTGACGTCCCCCAGGAGAGTGATGTTTACATGCCGTCCACGACATTAACGGATCTCATCGTACGCTGGGTTAAGGATAATTGGAGCTGTGCGACATAGCTCGAGATTTTATTGCAGCCATTAGATTGCTGATACTGTTGCTTGGTCAATATGCCAAAGTATCTCATTACAGCTCATGTAGCATACTCGAACATACAAACTTAAATTTTAAATCTTAACGACATATTGCAGATTAACTTAGTCGTCGGCTTCATATCTAAGTAGGCCTTTCCCACTCCTGTATCCACTGAGAGTTTCCTGTACAGCCGCTGCAAGCTCCGGGCCTTCGGTGTCCCAGCTCCATTTGGCTTCTTCCACGGGGATATCCTTGAACTTGCCTGCCCGAGTCAACTGTAGAATGTCGTTGATTGTGTTCTCTTTTAGCTGCGGGTTCTTGTCACCCCATTTACTCACCCAGAAACCATCAAACACGAGATCCTTGAATATCAGGAGTCCGGATGGTAAAGCAACAGGCTGCTTAGACATCGCACCATATGTGACCATATGGGAGCCTGGGGCTAACACCTTTGCCAGGGCCGTGGCATTTTTACCACCAACGCAGTTCAATGCCAGTCGAATGGGCTCCTTGCCTTGTCGAGTGAGCTCCTTAACAATGTTCCTGAATTCACCAGAAAGCAACTCCGCCTCCGTGACCACCGCTGTCGCACCTAGGTCTTTCAGTTCCTGCTTTAACACCTCTGTCTCTTCCGCAGACTTCCTCTCACGAATAACATTGAGCGTCTTGATACCCCACTCCCTTCCAAGCTGGATAGCAGCACGTCCAACACCACTGTTCGCACCATTCTGTATAAGCCATTCCTCACCAGCACGCATCCAATCCCATTCACAGAAATCTTTGATCATCCGATAGGCGGTAACCGGATTTACGCTGACTGTGCTAATTTGTAGCGGAGACAATCCATCCTTGTTCTCGATCTTGATCAACTGCGACTCGTCCATCTGCGCATGCGTCCGCCAGGTACCCTGGCCTGTACGCTTCATAACAACCCAATCCCCTTTCACAAATCCCTTGACATCAGACCCGGTTGAAATGACCTCGAACGCACCCTCATTCCCGGCAATGGCGGAAGGTTCTTGAGTGCCGAGCGTCGTCTCGAAGGGGGGCTTGCTTGGATATACGCCTTGGATTTGATTCACGTCGGCGGGATTAAGGGGCGCAGCGAGGAGGCGAAGGTTGACCTGGGCCCCGTGCGGGGCAGAAATCGAATGCTTATGGAGTCTAGGAGAGTAACCTGTCAAGCGGTAAATGAGTAATCAATCGATGACCACCTACTTTATTACATCTTTTGGCTCGCCGTAGCGAGAGTAAACGAGCGCTTTGGATTGCGTATAACCATACGCCGAAATATATCTTCGGCCGTCGATGCGTGTGCTCAAGTGTGAGCTCCGGCATTGACGCGCAGTTGTCGCGGATCCAGAGGGAATGCGAGTCTTCAAAAGAGAGGTCTGAGTAGGGAATGACCCCGTCGTACATCGAATGGCGCACCGGGAGAACATGTTGTCTGTGTATTAAATCAGCGCAATACTGTCAGGACGAAGGTCCTGAGATAAAGGCGATGTTTCAGAATATTTGCGGATGACGTCGTTTTCTTGTCCTCGGGCCGACGGAGCTCCCAAAGTAACCGACTTGGGTGGTGCATACTCTAGGTACCCTAGAATCACCTGTAATCATACGTTTTTGCTTCATTTGTCTAGCTCATGTACTCCGGAGTTGGTGCTAAGAGTCAATATGGAACCGCGGGCTTTTGATCATATACCGCACACTGTACCTACTACATACCTACTATGCTTGCTGAGTGAGCATAGCTCCCTAGAGTCCCTACACATATATATATCTTACGTATATGCACCCGGGTTCTGCTTGCTTTGTTTTTGTATCTGACAAATAGATAGACATAGATCCAAAAGCACCACAAACCTGTTGAGCATCCAGATATCGAGTATATAAGTGGGAGTTTGAGGGTCTGAGATAACTAGTAACTAGAGCATGGGCCGCTTGCGGCAATAATCCGGATCTCCCTCCGTAATAATTTTGATTCAGTACTTCAAGCCAGTCTTCATCCCTGGTGATAAACCCTTGAGCTAGCAACCTAAATGTCCCTCCTGCTCGAAGCTGAGAGATACGTCGCAAACCAGAGCTCCCATATCGCCTTGAATGCATTTATAACTCCTTTGTGCCGGGGTCGCGGCCGATGGCACGATCGGACAAAACATGCGGACCTCCGAACACAACAAGGTATAATCATATCATTGTTATCCCCCACCGCTGCCCAAGCTAATCACTACATATGATATCCAGGGAAGCAAAAATCCAAAATAGACGGTCGATTCATTGCTCTCAAAGATAATATATGCACCCGTGATCTTCCCACGACATGTGCTTCGAAGACCCTTGAGACATTCACCAGCCCTTTCGATGCGACAGTAACTCGACAATTGGAAGATGCCGGGGCCATCATTGCCGGCAAGACGAACCTAGATGAGTTTGGTATGGGGTCGCACTCGATTCATTCGCATTTCGGAATTGTGAAGAGTGTGCGCTGCGGGCATAATACAGGCAATCTCTCGGCGGGGGGTAGTTCTGGTGGAAGCGCAGTTGCAGTCGCTACGGATCAATGTTATTCGTATGTGGTATAAGCCAGTAATTTGTCAAATGACTCGTCTAATATGTGTAACAGCGCTTTAGGAACGGATACTGGCGGGTCTGTTCGACTTCCTGCTGCTTATACTGGCGTTGTTGGGTTCAAACCATCTTACGGGCTATTGTCTAGATGGGGTGTTGTTGCGTATGCGAACTCACTAGACACAGTCGGAATCCTAGCGAAGGAGACATCTTCAGTTCGGGATGTCTTTGGTATGTATTCCCTTGCCCTATCAAACAGAGGTGTAAAGTGCTGATCCACTGCAATGCAGGCATTTTGAACCAGCATGACCCCGGCGACCCGACAAGCCTCCCTCCATTGTCACGATCCAGAATATCATCTAAATTAAACGAGAGTCGCCTTTCCACCCGTTTCACATCCACCCCGCTTCGAATCGGTGTCCCCCTTGAATATAATATCTCTGAACTCGCCCTTTCTGTGCGGCGGGCATGGTGTCGCTCTTTGGAATACATGCGTCAGCAAGGACACACAATTCAGCCTGTTTCACTCCCGATGACAAAATCGGCATTGTCGGCATACTACGTACTTGCTCCAGCCGAAGCGTCCTCAAATCTAGCAAAGTATGATGGCGTGCGGTACGGGACTCGATTCGAGGGTCAAAATGATGACGGCCAACCACAAAGATATCTCTATTCAAAAACCAGAGGCGAAGGATTTGGCTCCGAGGTCAAAACACGAATTATGCTAGGCGCATTCAGTTTGAGCGCCCAAGCCATCGACAATTACTTCATTCAGGCGCAACGCATCCGCCGCCTCGTCCGGCATGACTTCGACACCGTGTTCAAGGCGGAGCATCCCTTGTCTGTCGATGCTCATGAAAGCGATCAACAGGCCAAACAAGCCGGTGTTGACGTTCTCATCTGCCCGACCGCCCCTTCCACCCCACCGAGTGTCTCCGATCTTACAGGCAAAGACGCAACAAAATCACCGCTTCACGCCTATGTAAGCGATGTGTTCACGGTCCCTGCTAGCCTGGCCGGTCTTCCAGCTATATCCGTTCCCGTGTCCGGGAACAGTGATGTTGATAGTTATGATCACGAGGATCTAGCTGGCATCCAGATTATCGGCCAGTATGGAGACGATGAACTCGTCCTGAAAGTAGGCGAAGTCCTACAGGGACACGGGATTTGATGCATAGACTTTTCACGACCCTGAACAAAGTCCTCGATAACATAGGTTTTGTGAGAGACAGGAACGGGGATCCGATGTACAATGTGTGTATGATATGTGTACGTGATAGTGTAAGAAGAAAGGATGTAAGATCCAAGTGAAGTCAATAATTCACCTGGTATATAAAATGGTTCTTCCTAAACCAGTACTAATGTGATTAATGTGTATGGACCGTTTCCAAGTTAAACCCCAAATTGTGCCGTCGACACTCAAGAAAGGCGTAAGGAGGGACTGGTGTGGGTTTGACATTTGTATCATATAGTAAAATGAGACGGCGACTCTATACTCCATCCATAGGAGTATCCTCAGGCTCTGGAATCGATGGTACCTCCGCATTCGGTGTACTTGCCGCACCAACACTCATCGCATCATCCAGAGTCAGATGAGTAGGGTCCTGGTCAACGCTATTCCGCCCATTCCCTTCCATGGGAATGGTCATAGAAGATCCGTATGCGGCTTCGACCCCGCCCTTCAGCACATCCGTGCCTCCTACGGCACCGCTACCGGAGCCATCCATCTCAGCATTATTAAAGACATCGCCATCCACATCACCCCAGACGAGCATTGCCTCAACCTCATCGACGATATCAGCCAAGACGTCCTCGATGATTTGCTCATAAAAGCGTTCTCCAATCCCTAGGATTGAGCCACCGGTTTCTGTAGTTGAGGGAGGGCCGAACCACCACGGACCCTCGAAGCGGCACTCAACGGAGCCACCCCCGTAGCAACTGACGGCCGGGTAGTACCCGATCATACCGTCGTCGGCGTTTTCGCGCTCGCCGAGTCCGAGGTTGTTTGTGCCATTTGCGAGCCTGCTGGCAGGTGGAAGGAACGCATATAGTTCCTTGAAAGGTGTGCCCATTTTGATGCCGTTTTTGTATATCGTTATACTTGAGCCCGGGAGTGTGCGTAATGACGAATCTTCTCCGTTCAACGGGGAGGGCGGTCCGAACGTTGGGGTATCTTTGAGGTTGAAGGCGTAGTCCCGTAGTTGTTTAGTAGGAAACACATTGGATTGTTGCCAGCAAAAATCATTCTTGTAATGAAAGGGTATGCGATCACGGATGAGATTTGTGACTGAAGGCGGCTCCGGTTTGGGCGTCGAAGTATCACTGTCGGGCCCAGGATCGTATGTTCCCTCTACAACCTTCTTATGAAGCGAAAGCTTTGGCAGATTGATAAGCATCCCAATGACATCGCCCTCGCGGATTGACTCGCCTTTCGGGAAGAAATATTCGCATCGCATACGATTGACAACCTCGCCGTTCACGTCACGGATCCCATAACCGTAGCAGTCAACACCAACATTGACATCAAGATCTGCCTCCCTTCGAGCAAAACCAAGGCGCACGTGACCCCTCGACGAGACCTTAGAGTTTCCGTTCGTGGATACCGCGTCCGAGTGATTTAATACACCGCTTATTATTCGAGCTTCATAATAGTATGTTCCTTCACGAGCACATACATTGGCACGCGCTGTATGCCAAGGATCGTTTGTTGTTACTGCGAGGGCATCCCTCGAAAAGAGAATCGTAGCCGGGGAGTCTTCAAAGCTGAATCGAGCATGATAGGGAGGGACATCCGTTTGGCGGTATTTGATATGCGGGAAACCCGTGTCGGCTATGGCATAGCTGTAGCGAAATCCGTTTTTATTCGTGAGCTTGTCAACAACTTCAAAAAAATCCCAGCTTTGACCCAGCACGCCTGACATCTTTCGCACTGCGAAGTTCAATTGACGTGGCTGGGGTGGTAATAGATCCGATTGCCGGGGTTCTCCAACAGCAATCGGCCGTAAGATGGTGAGATCTGAACTCGGGATCGCAACGTTATGTACTGCAACCGTTTTCTTCTTGGGTGGCAAGTTCTCCTGATCCAATCCTTTGGCCTCCCTCTTCTTGCGACTATCGCGTTTGTTGCGCTTTGATCTTGCACCATCAGCCTGGCCTGAAGCGAGACTAGGCGGTACTGGCGAAGATCGCGCATTTCCATCTGATAAAGGTCCATTTGAAAAGGGTACAACTAGAGGATTCAAATGAGGAGAGTTGATGACGGATTGTGGGGCGGGAGATCCAATTGTATGAGTAGAGGCCATAGTATAGAGACCTGTCGCGAAACAGAGGTGCTTTCACTTGAAGCTGGCAGATCAATCACCAAGACCTCAATGATGGGCTATTAGGCGGGTATGAATAATGACCCCAAGGGGGTCCGACGGGAGGGAATTCTTTTCGGCGACAGATATAGATCCAGCTGGGGGAGAGCATGCGACGCGGAATTCTGGGTGGACTACCTACTCCATTCAAAGAGAAGATAAGAAGCGCTGAACTGTTGAAATAATGTTATATAGACAGGTATAGAGCCGCAAGGTGATCAGGGTAGTCCCAAGATATATTTAGCCAATTCGAAAGTGAAGAAAAAGTACCCGTTTGTTGTCAATTGTGTTTGGATGCGAGAGCTGCTCAAGCTCCCCCTTGAACACAAAGGCGGTTAAGGTGGATAAAGCGGGCAGAAAACTATACTCTTAGGCGATATCGATCGGGATAGGAGGGGCATAGAAGCGGTGTGACGATAAGCCCTCTCAAAAAAAAAGTTCATCAGAAAATTAGGGTCAACGCTTGTTAAGTCTGAATTGATCTTGACTGACGAAGGAACCTGTCCTGCGACACCCAGATTAAGAAATCTTAATCCCCGGCTTGTCACGAAATAAGCCTTATTATGCCGAAGGTGACATCCTCTCGCGGCGCCGCTGCTGCCCGGCGACACAATCCTCTCGCCGAGGATATCCTAGGTACGGGCCACCTTCGAACAGATCCCAGCAAGAAGAACAAGCGCAAGTCGAAGACAGAAGAAGACCAAGAGAACGGACAACGCTTTGTGGATGCGAAGACCTCCCGCAAGATTTTGCAGATTGGACAAGAACTCGCGGATGAAGATGACGCCGAGCAGAAAGCCACGCGGGGCTCCAGTGCAGAGCAAGCAAACGTGGCATTCAATTTCGAATCTCGATTCGAGGATGGAGAGGCGATTTCAGACGATGAGGGGAAATTCAAGGAAGACGAGTGGGACGATGAGGAGGAAGATGAGCAAATAGTATGTAACCGCATTTCTTGATTACTATCCGTTTCTAATATCGTGACTAGGAGGTTGATCCGAACGACCTCGACATGTTTCACAAGTTCGTTCCTCGGGGCGCCGAGGATCCGATATTTGATCCCCGGCCAGAGTCAAGTGGTCAAACCACAAACCTTGCGGACCTCATTCTAGAAAAGATCGCAGAACATGAAGCGAAGCAGGCTGGCCAAACTGGGCCTATGATCCAAGGCGGAGGTCTACCCGAAGATGCTGTTCAAATACCAGCGAAAGCTGTAGAAGTATATGAAAAGTGAGTATCTCTACGAAACCGTGTTTGTCTTGAGTTCCTAACCAAGAGAAGGGTTGGCATGATTCTTTCTCGGTACAAATCTGGACCTCTCCCAAAGCCATTCAAAATTCTTCCTACCCTCCCGAACTGGCAAACGCTTCTTTCCATTACCCGACCCGAATCGTGGACAGCCAACGCTGTCTATGCTGGAACTAGGATATTCATATCTCACAAACCGCATATTGCCCAGGAGTTCATTTCCACAGTACTACTTGAGCGTGTGCGCGAGGAAATCTTTGAGCACAAGAAACTGAATGTTCACACCTACGATTCTATGAAGAAGGCCCTCTACAAACCAGCCTGTTTTTTCAAAGGGTTGCTATTTCCTTTAGTCTCGAGCGGAACCTGCACTCTGCGAGAAGCTCACATTGTTTCCTCTGTAATTACACGCGTCTCCATCCCGGTCCTACATTCAGCAGCAGCATTGCTTCGTATGTGCGACCTCGCCGCGGAGCAGTCAATAAGGTCACTCGAAAGCACCGGAGCCGTGAATATTTTCATTCGAATCTTCCTGGAGAAAAAGTATGCCCTTCCATACAAAGTCATTGATGCTCTTGTGTTCCACTTCTTGCGATTCCGAGCTAGCGACCCTTCGGAAGACTCGATGCACGACGGACCCTCTCGAGACGCCTCCAAAGCCTACAAACTTCCGGTCCTCTGGCATCAGTCATTGCTAGTCTTCGCACAGCGCTACCGAAATGATATCACTGAAGATCAGCGGGAGGCTCTCCTGGACTTGCTGTTGGTTCGTGGACACAAAGACATTGGACCTGAAGTGAGACGTGAGCTGTTGGCAGGCAGAGGACGAGGCGTGGTTGCTCCTGATCCCGAGAGACAGGGCGCCCTTGATGCTGGTGATGATACCATGGACACCACGTCATAATTCACACAAAAGCCCCTTTCTTTTACCTAGATGCATGTTTTAAGACTCACATGGTCTGGTCGACCATGAGTCCGGATGGGGGGCGTTTCCTGATGATTTGCTTGATGCTTAATGAATTGCACATATTCCCAAAATCAAGATATTTGAGGTTACCCCTGCATTAAGCCGGATCCATTCCGACTCTCCTACTGCCTATTGTTGACCGAACATTGAACGAGGTCAATATCCGATGATTGAAACCAAGAGGATAAGAACAACAGTTCAATAACCTATAAAATCAATCTAGACATTCCTTTGTAGTAGTTTGTACGTCCGCAATCTATGCTCCTTGGTAGTAACAATCAATGGTAATCTCCCGGGATTAAGAGCTCCAATCCCAAAATCCCAATAGAGAAATTCTGACCCACGTTAACACACGAGCCCGGAGCTCTAGTAGTATTGCAGTCTATGTATTATTATCATTGACACTGACAGCATTGACACTGACAGACACACAGTAGGTAAGCCTCCGTGTCCAAGGTAATAATCCTGAGCCCCCCTCGACGACCCCGCATTCTTCCTGCAGCCTGACAAAGGACTCGGAGTCTACCCCGTACTCCGTGCTCCGTTACCGTACCTCGCCTGTACTCTGTAGTTGGAAACTTGAGTTACAGTACTCCGTATGCTAATGATGAATTGAACATTAGTTTCTATATTAAATAATGCGCACCCTTAAACTTGTACCCGTCACAAGACGATAATAGCCAGGAAGGGGTGGTCCCCCTGTGGTTCTTCTTCCGCCTTCATATCTCGCACTCGTGGCCTGTGAGCCATGGCCCATGAATGTGAAGGGAACCATGCTTTTCCGCTCATTATGTCAAGGCCCTTCAAGGGCTATTGAAGGCCCACAGAGTGTGCATGCATCAATACGATTACGCCATCAATAGACTTTAAGTCTACCCTAGAGGTTGAAATTCGAGAATTATCCACCAATCCAAGGATATCATGTTATCATCAGCATGAGAGGAATCCGCCAACCTTGGGACCTACACTACGGAAGGAGTATATACAAGTAAGCTCATCTTAAGGTAACGGCGTGAAATATACACACTAGAGAAAGGATACCTGACTCTCGGGCTGTCTTACTTTATAGAGTATAGACACTGGACTGAATGATATTAATAGAAATTAGAAGACGAGCCAACGCTGCTTTCCCTCCGTAGACTTCTGGTGGTTGAGGTTGGTAACTTGGTATAATATAGTATTTTGGGAGGAGATAGCTGCCAATGATTTTCGTGATCGTGGGTCCCAGGTTGTCTCCTGAAGCGGAGCAAATAATAATAATGCAACGTAGGGGGCCTGGAGTTCCACTGCATGTCGCAGATTGAGCGTGAATGTCTTGAATTCCCCTTGAATTCCAAGTCTCAGGGGCCAAGGACTTTAGGAAAGTGACAGCAGGATCTCTCATTACTAGTATTATACGGACATGGTACCGGACTTTGCGAGAATGTGGTCAAAATATGATGGATACCATGTAACAAGGGTGTAATAAAATAGTTACGTGGCTGAGGCCAGGCTCCGCCCCTTGCTGAAAGGGAGGGCCGGTTGAATTGACCACGCTGGCCTCTTAAAGAGTCAACCACTCCCCGTCTCACTGCTGTCTTCAACTAGGACTCTCGAATTTTATTAACACCTGTCCTCTTTGTTCTCCCCACACTCCTCGTCTGGTACCTGTGCCTCATCACTTTTTCACTGGCTGGGATCTGGCTTCCGGCTTCGATCCTCGTTATGACACCGTGGCCTTTGTCTTAATGACCTAGGCAAGACACCCAAGTTTCAACTCGATCAACAATCCGCAATACATTATTCATCTGTAATTGTATCGTTGCTGTTACCACTATCTTTATCGAGTCATTTGAATCACCACAACGGTTGTCACATTGAAAATGGACGACGACTTCTCAGACTCTATGTCCCCTTCTCCCTCCGTGGAGATGGAGATCCCTATGCTCACCGTCTCTCCAGCCGACACCTCCCTTGAGTCAAATGATATAGAGGAAGAGAGCCAGACAGACGAGAAGAAGCCAACGAAGAAGAGGAAGTCATGGGGCCAGGAATTACCAGTTCCTAAGACGAACTTGCCTCCAAGGTACGACCAACACATCCGATTTTTGGGTTACTCTAGCTAACATCTCCAAAAAGGAAACGTGCCAAGACAGATGATGAGAAGGAGCAGCGCCGGATTGAGCGAGTCCTTCGCAATCGCGCGGCCGCACAGACTTCTCGCGAACGCAAGAGGTTAGAAATGGAGAAGTTGGAGACCGAAAAGATGAAAATCGAACAACAAAACCAGTTTCTTGCTCAGCGACTCTCACAGATGGAGGCTGAGAACAACCGCCTCAGCCAGCAAGTCGCCCAATTATCCGCCGAGGTTCGAGGTTCTCGTAATAGCACCCCGATGCCCGGCTCTCCCGCATCAGTCTCGCCTACTCTTACTCCAACACTATTCAAGCAAGAGCGTGATGAAATTCCCTTCGATCGAATTCCTTTCCCAACTCCGTCCGTGGTCGACTACTCTCCTACCCTGAAGCCTTCCTCTCTGGCTGAGTCCTCCGATTTGACACAACATCCTGCAGCGATGTTGTGTGACCTGCAGTGTCAGTCGGAGAACTCGAAGGAGACGGAAGTGCCCTCTCGCTTTTTGACCTCGAACCCAGCATTAAGCATGAGTCTACAAATGACATTTCAGCTCCTCTTTCTGACGATGACTTCCGCCGCTTATTCGACGGTGATTCATCCCTTAAGTCAGATCCTTCAGTCCTTGAAGATGGGTTCGCCTTTGACGTTCTCGACTCAGGAGATTTATCAGCATTCTCATTTGATTCTTTGGTTGATTTTGACACCGAGCCTGTCTCCTTTGAAGACATCGAGCAACCCACCGGCCTTCCGGATCAGACTTCTTGCCAGACTCCTAGCTTGCAACCCAGCCTTGGCGCGTCCACTTCGCGATGCGACGGGCAGGGTATTGCAGCAGGCAGTTCGTGAGAGGTTTGCTCAGGGAGAATGTTCGGTTGCTAATGTTTCGGAGAGTGGATGGACCTGGGAATCTTTATTAACTTTCGTGTCGGCGATAAATCTTCTTGAGAAACCAGAGCGGCGGAGGAGAATCTTGACTGGTTTGAAGCCACTACAAAGTGGTCGGCGCAATAGTTTAGGGAAGCGTTCCAATGTTACACGGAGTTCACGGAGTTCAATCAAGTCTACGGAGGCGTTGACGTCTCTCGTGATGGGACGGGGTCTGAAATGATTTGTATATTAGCGTGTTAAAGTATTTTTTTGAACATCAGGCAAACGAGTGGAATTTTCTGACAATCCAAGTGGGTATGCTCTGAGTAAACAAACTGTTACTTTTCTTTCCGTCAAAGTAGTCACTAATTCTCTTTATGTCTTGTCCATTCTTCAACTATGCCTGGCAGCCTGGGTAGATGGTATCTCAGGTTGAGGGGTGTGCCTGGCTGAAGGCTTGGACTGGGTCGCTGCGGAGTGAAACCGTATACGGGGACCGGGATGACGTTGCCACGCAAAGGCCCCCTCAATTATAGAACCCGCCTTCTCTTCTAATCTCATCTATCTACAGTGCTTCCTCTTGATTTTGTAGATCATCATATTCTGTTCTTTGAAGTCTTTCTCACTTTCATACAAAATGGTCCGAAAAGACCCCATCTTTGAAGCTCGTACCAATGTGAAGGTAAGTCAATAACCTTATCTTTCGGCCAGTCTAGGTTTCTAACTGATATTTTCGACAACGCAATAGTTACATTCAAATCGTCTGAAGAAGGAAGCTGCCCGCGCGGAGGCGACTTTCAAGTCAGAAAAAGCGAAGGCCGACAAGGCTATGAAGAACCGTGAATTCCAGATAGCCCGTATCCATGCGTCCTCTGCCGTGCGTGAGAAGCGACGACAGGTTACCCTACGAGCAGAAGCTGCCCGCGCAGACGTTATTATAAATGAACTGAAAGCCGCGCAAAGCACTCGGGACACATCGCGCACTCTAGCACTGGCGTCACGAGGTCTAGATGCCGCATCTAAGAGCGTCAACCTTGAGACCTTAGTTTCTCACGCGAACAACTTCCTCGCTCGCTCAGAGGACTTTAAAATCGCTAGCAGCGCCATCGAGGATGTCGCCCAGGGGATATCGATGCAAGAATACGGGGCAGAGGGCGAAACTGATGTTGATCGCCTCATGGAACAACTTGCCGACGACGCAGGCGTGGACATGCGATTAGCTTTAGAACAGGACTCCGCCCCGAAAGAAGATGTAAAGGAACAATCGAAGGTTGACCCGGATGTTGAGGATGGCTTGGGTGCTAGGTTGCGAGCGCTACGAGCTGCCAACTAAGTTTCTGCCTGTTTGATGATTCTTTGTTGTAGCTGCCTTGTGCTTTTGTTACTATCTTTCTCAGCGAATTATGGATAAGCGCCTACCTACAGTTTTGGTTCAACTTTATTCATCATACATCATACATCATATTCATGATTATCCTGCTATCTTATTGGGAGATGCTATTGCCGTATTATACGTAGGACTACATACAGTCTTGCCTACAAAATAGATGTGTACAGCATGCGATTTCAATTTTCAATAAGGCTATAATAACACGCATTTACATAAAAACAATGCTGAGGTCCATTTGAAATGACAAGCCTGGCTAGCTCAATCGGCAGAGCGTGAGACTCTTAATCTCAAGGTTGCGGGTTCAACCCCCGCGTTGGGCTTTCTATTTTATAGTTATTTATTTTTTATTTTTTTATTAATCTTCTCACATCATCAGACTTGGAGTTTCCCTTGGAGTTTTGAGTTATCAGACCGTGCACGTTCTCCGAACTTAGGACTAGACGCTTGATAATACCCCGTTGAACGTCCTTGGAATTTCGTGTTCATCTAATGCTTGTTCATGACGTTACTGTCTGCACCTTCAATCCTCTACGCTTATATTAAAATATACCGAGAATCTTCACGGTGGTAGAGACAAGACAAGTCAATAGTGCGGTTTGAAGACACCTAATGGACGATTTAACAGCTGATGAAAACCGACGACAATCACACAGCCGACAAGCCGCCTGTCTTCACTGCAGAAAAAGCAAGGTTCGCTGTGACCGCAGCCAGGGAGAGGCCTCGTGTGACAAGTGCAGACATGCTGGCTTTGAATGCGTCGTCCCCAGCCATCACGTCGGAAGGCAGAAGGGGGTAAAGAAGTATGAAGACCCTTTTCTCTGAGATATTGATTTGTGCTAACTGCAAATTGCCAGTAAACGCAAAGGCCTGGAAAAAGCGCTGCACCAGATTGAACAGGCCATTAAAAGACCAAAAACAGAGCATTCAACCGCTGATGATGCGCATATGCTTATCGCAAACCTTCAGGATTTGCTCAAAAAGACCCAAAAACAGCATTTCCCGAATGAGGTCGATGATTTCTCTGATGATCCTGACCATTCTGATGCCTTGCAGATATCTCGTGATTCTAACTCTGGGGAGAGCCTCGCTTTGGACGACGCAGAGAACCCACTGCAATTACTCGCGCGTGCCTCTGATCTCCAGCTGTCTCCAAACGATGTTCGCGATGCAGCGTCATGGCCCTCTTTGACGACTCCGCAGCCAACAGCAGACCCTTCCGTAAGCTTGGATGACAATATTGCTGCTGCGAAGACGTTCTTTATACCCGTTCGAGCGAGTCTAGATGTCGGTCCGGACCTGGATCCTATTGAGATTGGTCTTGTTACATTGCCTGAGGCCGAATCTCTCTTTGCCTTGTATGTACATTCTTAATGTAGTAGCTACCGTGGCTCACCATTTCCAGTTTCTACCAGAACCTTGCACATACCAGATGGGGTCTTGACCCCTTTATACATACTGTTGGGTTCATTCGATCTCAATCAGCCTTTCTTTTTACCTCAATCATGGCCGCAGCTACCTTATTCCTCCCGCATGCGGCCGCGTTGTCTAAAAGACTATCGCGACACAGCAACATGCTGGCTAACGAGGTCATCAAAAGGCGTTTTCGATCTGTTGAGATTGTCTTGGCCTTCATGGTCAATGTTCCGTGGATGGCACCAGGAGATTGTCTAGGCGACGACGACGCTTGCTCATATATTGCAATGGCACTTACCG
Organism: Aspergillus kassunensis; assembly: GCA_027569205.1. Taxonomy (NCBI): domain Eukaryota; kingdom Fungi; phylum Ascomycota; class Eurotiomycetes; order Eurotiales; family Aspergillaceae; genus Aspergillus; species Aspergillus kassunensis. Next base: position 68,198 of record JAPDEQ010000075.1, on the reverse strand, counting down.
TTGCATTAGACTTATCCCTGAACAAGATTGTACTGCCATCAACAAGTTTTGACAGTAGCCTCCCGAAAAGACTCGCCAAAGCTGAATGTATCGATGCGCGGAGAGCTTTGCAGATCGACGGATTTGACAATGTGGACGTGGCGTCTGACTGGGGTCGAAGATTGCTACGAAGACGAGAGAGAACCTGGCTAGCATTGTTCGTTCTTGAACGCGGGTAAGCCTCCTCATTGGCCACTTGATAGAACATCGATAACGGTGAATTTAGTGTATGTCTGGCTCGGGGTAGAAGCTATACTGTTCCTTTGAGTGCTTTAACAGAAAATTGTGATCGATGGCATGTTTCTGATCTTGCGGATTCTCGCGATGGTGCCATGAACTCAATGGCAGTACTTCGGAGGAATTTGGTAAGATCCCCAAACTTCTATTATATGATATAATGCCTGATAGGTAATATTCCAGGATGGGTTGTTCAAACGTGTCAAGTCGAATTGTGATAGCCATCAGACAAGCAGCACTGGGTCAGGAGCTGCGCAATCGTAAGTGCTTGTCCATGGACTAAACTCTAACGCAGAATCTCATAAAGCACTAGGATCAAGGCAATGATAGAGAGCTTCTATGATGAATGGTATGAAGTTTGGGCTCCGGAGATCGGAGAAGGGCAGTGTAAGTTGGGGACATCCCCCAATTGAACGACATCGTTGAAGCCAGATCAATACTTATGATTGTAGCACGTGCTCTTCCACCATACGTGGAGATTTTGGTCACGCATACTCGACTTTCGACATACGGCGGCGTGATAAACCACCCTACCGCACCAGTTGAGGTTAAACGATTCTTTCGTGCTGCTGGTCTTTCCTCCGCCTTGAATGTTATACGCGCCGCTATTCAAGGGGAAGCAAGACTGAAATCCATGCCGAACAATACGGTCATTATGATTTCCTTTGCTGCGTGCTCCGCACTGAGTCTCAGCCTCATGCCAACAGATAGCAAGTCAAGCTTAGCCCCAAGTGTCCGGAATTTGATCGAAGAAGTAGCTGGAGTACTTGAACGGATTGGAGCCACACCCGGCCATAGAAATGGTGCATCGGTGTTATATGGGCGGTTCTTGAGAGAACTCATTCGACGTACGCCGGCGCAAAGCGAACCTCGAGTCGCTCAGACAGAGATCCTTCCAGCGACGACGCTGGGCGATTATGGATCAATCCCTACGACGCAAGAGGCATTCGCGCCTTTGTTCTGGACCGAGCCTCTACAGTTCTCTGCCATGTCTGATGACCAGATCATCGATGCTGTGAATAGGGCTGGTACCGCCTTTGGAGCGAGTGTACCTGATGTTCCAGTTGACGATATGATGGGCTGGGACTGGCTTGATGTCTGCAATCAAGAATTTGGTTTCCAGCCCCTTTGAGCGCCCAGTGCGCTAATCAAATCTTCAACTATTCTGTGGAAAGCTGCCTGGGGGAGACCACCAGTTGACCGAGTTGGAGATTCGGGATGTCTCCACAGCTCGGCATTCAGAAGTAGCGCCGAGACGAGGCCGCCCGCTACCTCGCGACAATAAATGAAACGTCATCGAGAGAATTCTCGCATTTCCTTATTTCATCTTGAATTTTTCTTGAACATACTTAAACTTGCAGATCTGAAAACCAGGCGACATGGCGGTGCTTAGAGTTTTAGCCCTGACTTTATCGCGAAAGGCGACGAATGTTGCTCGGGCCCAACTGTGCTTCCGCGCATACCAGAGGACATGCTATCGACCAAGCGTATCAGGAGCTCGCGCAAACTACTCAACCTCATATCCTACAATTGAGCAACCGACCAAAGCGCCGAGGATTGATCGTGCCGCTTCGAAATTATTCAAGAATGCCGACGAGGCTGTCGCTGATCTACAGAGCGGGTCAACGATTCTTAGTTCTGGCTTCGGACTTTGCGGAGTTGCAGGTAAGCATGATCAGTGATCAATTGGGTTTCCAGGGATCTAAGTCTACTGTCGGTAGATACTATCATATCCGCGATTGGCCGGCGAGGGCCCGACAATATTCATACTTTAACCGCAGTCTCGAACAACGCGGGTGCGCCAGGGAAAGGTGGACTTTCAACGTTGACGCATTCCGGTCAAGTTAATCGACTCATTATATCATATCTTGGAAACAATAAGGCACTTGAGAATAAGTATCTTACGGGGAACATTGCTATCGAACTGTGTCCTCAAGGGACCCTGGCCGAGCGCCTGCGCGCAGGAGGAGCAGGGATACCTGCTTTCTACACCCCAACTGGAGCCCGTACGTTGATGCTCACATGGGCTTAAAACTATGCTAATGATCTTCTCTGCATAGACACCTTCCTCCAAGATGGAAAGATTCCCGTGCGTCTCGATTCGTCCGGCAAAGTGCTGGAACACGGCAAAGCCCGCGAAACAAGAGTATTTAACAACAAGAAATACTTGATGGAGACTGCTCTTACAGGCGACGTTGCAATCCTTCGAGCATGGAAGGCAGACAAGGCTGGAAATTGCGTCTTTCGGTAAGTTGTTTGGTGCACTGGGCTGGCCTGAATACTGACGGGCTGGTTGTAGTTACACCACGAAAGCGTTTGGTCCTATCATGGCCAAAGCAGCCACCCTTACCATCGTTGAAGCGGAGAATATCGTTCCGATTGGTTCAATTGATCCTAACGATGTTGACTTGCCCGGGATTTTCGTGGACAGAATTGTTCCTGCGATAAGCGAGAAACACATTGAGATCATGAAGCTTCGAAAAGAGGAAGATGGCTCAGCAGAATCAACCGAGTCTCCGGCAATCATACAACGAAACAGAATCGCCAAGCGTGCTGCGAAGGAACTTAAACAAGGGTACTACGTTAACCTGGGAGTTGGTACGCAGTTCAATCCTTTAAGTGGATTCTGCTAATTCCGTAGGAATCCCCACACTCGCACCGTCGATGCTGCCGGAAAGTGTCAAGGTTTGGATCCAGTCCGAGAATGGAATACTTGGAATGGTAAGTCACATTCGGTGATGGTCGAGCGTAAGCTAACGAACCCAGGGACCTTACCCTACGCAAGACGAAGTTGATCCGTATGTCCCCTACTCTTCTCTTATGACTTCGCTCTGACACTCTCCAGTGACATTATCAATGCCGGCAAAGAGACCGTTACTTTGATGCCTGGTGCTGCAACCTTTGACAGCACCGAGTCATTTGGCATGATTAGAGGCGGACACGTTGATGTTTCGATCCTAGGGGTATGTCGGCCACTTCTCCTCTCTGAACTAGCTTCCTAATCGCAAATAGGCCCTTCAAGTGAGTGCCAATGGTGACCTAGCCAACTACATGATCCCCGGTAAAGTATTCAAAGGCATGGGCGGAGCCATGGACCTGATCTCCAATCCCGACAATACCAAGATCGTAGTTGCAACCAGCCACACAGCGAAAGATGGCTCATCCAAGGTCGTGGCAGAGTGTGCCCTGCCATTGACCGGGGCAAACTGCGTCAGCACGATCATCACAGAACTGGTCAGTCCCTTAACCTGCATTTTGCCACTCACTCTTTTGCTGACAATAGCAGTGCGTGTTCCAAGTTGACCGCCAGAAGGGCGAGCTCACGTTGACCGAGCTTGCACCCGGCGTGGAGGTAGACGAGATTCGACAGAAGACGGATGCGCCTTTCCATGTTGCGAAAAAGCTGGAGGTTATGGAGTAGACAGGCCCTGGCATGTTGATTTTACTACGTCTATTTAAAGACCATGTATATATGTTATAGCCTATAAGCAATTATTACGCGTTGAATAAAAGGAAAAACGACCACCATCATAAATACCACCCGTCAAGTCCATCAAGCCGCCTGCCCCCGCTCCTGCTCCTGCTCATCTAACCTCCTCTTCCTCTCAATCCCAACAAAACTGCCCAGAATCCCCAGGTCGTAAACAACCTTCAACGCCCCCGCAACCACAAACGACACCCCAAAGACACCCCTACCCGCAAGAACACCCGTAGTCAACGGTCCGAGACTCTGCGCACTCGTCTTAATCACATTGATACTGCCCATAATAGCCGTCCGCTTATCGCTCGGCAGCGCGGCAGCCAGGAACGCGGAGCGCGGGGCAACGTCCATGTTCTGAGTACAGGAGCGGAGGATCAGAAGGGCTAATGAAGGGGGTAGAGAGGGCGGGATGGGAATTATAGAGAGACAGAGGGCCGAGGGGAGGTGGGTGAAGACCATTGTCTTTACGTTCCCGATTCGCTTTGCGATTGACGAGGCGAGGAGCATGGAGATTGCGGCGATGATGCTTGTTGTGAAGAAGATGCTGCCGAGGGTTCCTTCTGCGAGCGAGAATTTGCGTTTGAAGAAGTATGTCATCCAGGATCTGGCTTGTTAGTCCTTGATACTAGAGGGTACCTAGACAGGGGAGACGTACAGAGAGGCAAGCCCCGAAGCAAACGAGTCGAGACCGAAGAGGATGAAAAGCCGGAGAATCAACGAGACGAGCTCCTTGTCTCCGAGGAAAGACATGATTGATTTCCGTTCCGGTTGCTGCTCGGCAGTTCGTCCACCCAGAAGAGGCTGGGTCTCGTTGGTCTGGCTGCTTCGCTGCTTCTGTTTCGATTTCTTGCTTTCGGCTTCGACCTCCTTGCTTAAAGCCACGGACAGGAGAAATTTGACAGCACCGATAGCGGCGTACGCGAAGAAGATCGTACGGCAGGCCGCGAGGAAATCCCATCCCCGTTCAGTCTGCAGAAGGTTCATCGCCCAGCCGCAGGTCATCACACCGAGCGCTGTACCCGCCGTTCCAATGAGAGAATACCACAGCAGGATATCACGGAGTAGATCCTTTGGAGTGAGATGAGCAAGCGTAGACTCCTCAACCGCCTTGAACGGACCAATCTCATTTCCACTACATTAATTAGCCATACCCAGATAGAGAGCATCTCAGATACAAAGACGGGACATACCTCGGACTAATAACCCCCAGAACCGCTGCCGCCAGCAACGCCCAGTAATCCCCCAAAAGGCCGAAAACAACACCACTTCCAATCATCATGGCAGACCCTAGCGCCAGCACCGCCCGCCGACCCATTGCATCAGCGAAGAGAGTCAGAAGAAAGCTGATAGCGACGTCTCCGACCAGGGTGAGCGTCATGAAGAGACCGATCCGGTCATCGGAGATACCCAGTGCAGAAAGATATGACGCGAGGATTAGCGTTGAACCTCCATAGGCGAAGAGACGGACGAAGCGCTGCGCACAGAGAAGCTTTGCGTCAAGTGGACATTGCCATAGTGAGACGAGGCCGACTTCCTCGACGATTTTGTGGTGGAGGGATGGCGATGGTGAGTCCTGAGTCATGGTATACTGATTTACTCGCACTCTATAGAGCAGTCTAATGTATACAGAAGCGCAAAGTACCACCAGAGAGCCAGCTCTGTATGTACGCCACTTAGCAATTGAGGAGATTTGTGAAAAATTGAAGCATGGCGAGCGAAGATGAGAATATGAGCCAATGCCAAGATTTGTATGCTCGGACGTGTGTATGATACCCCGAGCTTGATACGCGGGCTGTCAGCTGATTGTGTGTTTTGAACAGTATCTTACAGAAGTTATACGACCATGTTGACTTCGAGGCTCGGAGATCGGCGATTTGAGAGTCTTCTCCGAGACGGCTCGGATTTAACATCTTCTTCAGGACAAACATCAATACCACCCACCCATATTACTTACACCCATCCAAATCAGACAGTTTCTGAAAGACGCACACATTATTATCCAGTGCAACGAGAATATCAAGCATCTGCCAACGGCGACACGGAGCTTGAACCCAAAGTAATGTGACAACAGCCTCCGCATATTTAGCTTAACTAACAGTAGCTTTCAGGGTCGTACGAGGCATAAACATGGCCCAGGTTACAAATCGAAGGCCCGTCGCCTCTCGGCACATACAGCGGCGTAGCTAAGCCAGTAAGTTAGTTGCATCCCATAAGCCGGCAATGGCAGGACAGAGGACATACAATCAACAGCCAAGTTCATGCCTGGGTTCTTGATAAGAGACTGTGTCCGCGCCGGCGGCGTCAGCCTCCCCTGACAGTCCTGTTCATCCCCTCCACCGGAGCTATCACTTCCCATCCAAACGTCGATATGTAGGATCTGATCAAGCCAGTCGTCGTTGCATTCGGAGCAGTAGTCCTCGAATCGCAGGTACTTGTGTAAATAAGGGTCGTAAATGGTCTCGCATCTTTGGAACGCGGCTGGGGTCGCTGAGAACGTAAGTGGGTCATCAAATGTTCCAATTCCGCCTGCTGTGCTGCCGCGGCCGCAATCGTAGGCGATGTCGTTGTCGGTGTGGCAAGAGAAGCTGTGAGTTACCGCAGAGAGGATTGTGCATGGTAGGGGACGGGTTGAGGATTGTGGTGGGAAATAAGGGGGAGGATATTGGGATTGAGGTGAAGTCAGGAAGGATGGAGATGGTGATGAAGAGGCAGGCAGAGGAGAAGGTGAGGACGAAGACGGGGCCCGGGAAGACGGAATTACAGAAGAGGACGACGAGACAATTGCAGATGAGGATGGAGAAGGAGAAGAAGGAGATGCAGAAGGCAATGAGGATGAAGCCGAAGATGGAGTTATCAATGGAAATAGAGTCCGTGATGAAGGTGGGGACACAGATGATGATGAAGAGGCTGGAATTAGTGGCAAAGAAGATACTGAAGGCGAAGATGTAAAAGCAGGAGAGGACGAAGCTGGGGAAGATGGAACGGATGAAGAGGGTGAAATTAGACGGGGTGATGGAACGAGAGCAGAAATTGAAGAAGCAGAAGAAGATGGAGCTGGAGAAAAAGATGGATAAAGAGAAGGTGAGGGTGGAGGAGTTGATGCGATCAAACGAGACGATGGTACTAGAGAAGAAAATGAAGAAGCAAGGGAAGACGAGACTGAGGGAGAAAATGAAGGAGAAGGTGTGTCAAGAGGTCGAGAAGGAAACGAAGGAAGCGAAGAAGGGAGCAACGATGAAAGTGACGATGGGCTCAAAGATGAGACAGAGGAAGAAAACAGCGAAGACCAAGATGAAGCATCAGGTAAGACCTGTGTCCGAGTCCTCCCTATAAAGGCGAGGAAGGACAATAGAAAGATAGAGAACCGCATGTTGTCTCCTTGTTTGAGGAAAGAGGCCGTTGTATTCCACAATGAACGGATCAAACAATAAATTTATACTGTCGGCATCATGTCATCATTCATTCTACCTCCATTAGAGAATCATATCCAAAACCTAGATACTTAGTGGTATATAATCCCGGGAAACGACATGATCAGGCGACTTCCTGGCCACGGTCCAAAACCCTATATCCAATCATCATGTCATAAACAGTCATCCAAGATCAGAGCACCATCTTGAAGTTGGGGTCCCGATCATCATTAGATCCTTCGAATTGAGCATACTTGCCATTCCTCTTATCTCTGTTCACCTTAGCACACCACAAAACATTAAGTAGGATCCTGATCACATTAGTCATTGCATGTACTTCAGAGGAAAGCACATACATAAACCAAGCAAAAACCAACAAGCTCATGACCACAGTATGACCTCGGTGAAACTGAGGCCCATCTCTATTGGGATAAATGAATGCTATGAGTATGAGTCAGCTCAATTCAAATACAACGACGGGGACGGCATACTAGCCACAAAGCCTCCGCAATTTGCAATTGCCAACTGCATTCCGGACGTAGTAGCCCGTTTATAGTGCCCGGCTGAATTATTTGAGTTCCAGACGAGAATACACGGCACACTGGCGTACATCCCTATAGCCATGAGGAAGGTCATGCCATACTTTGCGTGTGCGGACTGGATGTTCCCAATCGCGGCGTATCCGGCGATAGCGATGGGAAGAGTGAATAGCATGATAACACCTCTTAGTTTCACGCGATCGGAGACAAATGACACGATAACTGTTACAGTATACGGTTAGATGAGAGAGAACACAGACAAGGGAAAAAGTTTACCTGTTAGAACGGAAGCCACGGCATAGGGTATGACGGTCCAAAGCTGCACCTGGTTCGCATCAGCTGCGAAACCGCTTTCGTCGATGATAGTCGGTAACTAAATGCGAGTTAGCTTAACATGCTGTGCGAGCAGAGCTGGTGTCATACAAATAGTCCAAAAGAGTACAGTCCTGAGAGGATAGCAAAGTACGCGGTAGCGGAAAACCACATTTGAGGCTCCAACAGCCCTCTTCGTACTTCGGACCACCTGAAGCTCTCGTCTTCAGCCGCCGCCCTATTCTACATTAGTGTCTTAACGATTTGACGAGCACGCGGAGACATACCCATGTGAGGAGGGACTGTCAAGTCTGATTCTCTCCACAGCATGTTTGCGTTCTTCATCGGTCAAGAAAGGCGCGGTTGCAATGCTGTTCGGGAGACAAAAGAAGCTGAGGCATCCGCATAGAAATGTCTACGAATGTGGTGTTTAGCAATGATCCATAGGGGTGAAAGATGGAACCTACCAGCAGACCCTCAATGATCATAATCCAACGCCATCCCTCTAGCCCTCCTCTGGGCCCAATCTCCGCCAAACCCCGAGCGAGAAGACCTGTATCGATAGTTAGTTTGGGCGTAACTAGTTTGATTGTGGAACATTCGTACCGCCGAATGCCCCAGACAGTGAAGCAGCAGTATAGAACAATCCGATCCGCAGAGCCAAATCGCCTCTTCGATAGAAGGACGAAAGGTACAGCACCTATCCAGGTCAGCGATACCCCGCAAAAGATTAAAGAAACTGACCATTCCAGGAAGCAAACCACCCTCTGCGATTCCGAGGAGCGCACGGACCGCCACAAAGCTGCCAAAGTTACGCACAAAACCCAGGCACATGGTTATAATTCCCCAGACGGCTGTAAGAACTGGAAGCCATATTTTAGGGGACGCTTTCTTGATAATCAAATTGCTTGGAACCTCGCTGTAGATATGTCAGTCGACTGCGGGTCTTTTGTTAATTCGGCAATCCCACCTCAGAACATAGAAGAGATAGAAGATAGCTAGGCCGGTGTCGTACTGGCGGTTCGTAATATTGAGATCATCCTCGAGGCCGAGGATCTTTGCGTTACCGACGTTGGTCCGATCGAGAAAGGAGCAGAGGAAAAGTAGAGCTAGAACTGGCAGGATTCTTTGCGAAGTCAGTAGACAAACATCGCATGTAGCGCAAAAAGCTCACCTGGTGTCTAATTTGAACAGAATTCTCTTTGTAAGCTTCTGCTCAGCTTCAAAATCGATGGTTGACTCGGTAAACGAGGGTCGCTCGACCTTTTCATCCATCTCTGCGTGTGCTTTTGGTGAATCCATGAATGTGAGAAGACGCAAGTTAACTGATAAATGGCACGCTGCAATTGTTGGGAGACAATCGAGGGGTTGGGGAAGACAGGGATGTGCGAGGTCGCAGGTAAGACAAGGGCAACCTGTCGTGGGTAAATATACCCGGCCTAGTAAGTTTACATGACAGCTGGAAGAAGGAAAAAGAAAGACTGTTCAAAGGCCCTGCATGGCACTGATCGGCCTTACTTCTGTCGCCGATCATGAGCTTCGCATCCTTCAATGTCTTGGAAATGTCTTATCCCCTCGTTCTGATTGCGGCCAAGAAAAGACCCGAACTTGGCTCTGGATAAGCAATCTGGGGTTGGGCGGGGAATTCTCCTCCTCTCATCCAATTATGCGTCAGCAATCGGCAATCGGTGCACACATCTGGCCCCGAGTTGCTTCCCCCAATTTCTGGCTCCGAGCTGTTCGTCTTTTCCCCGCAGTTTCCCACAAATCTCCGTACCTCCCAACTCCCAAGTCAGTCCCAACGATGCGACATGACATGCTTGGCAACGTCATGCTATTTCATGTTTTTGATCGAGCTGTTCATCCCGGGTAATACTTAACCAACCAGTCAGTACCCACTCCTTCTGCATGTGCATCCATCCTGCTTCTTTTACTAACCAGATCCAGTTCTTTTATCTCGGCTGACGTTACATCCGGTCATTTCCCTTGAGATTCGCATAGGCAGATTATAATGCGGGTCAAACATATCCGAGATACTGTGGCATGTACGACAAAATTCCATCTAAATAAGGGCAAATTGGTACGAATTGGTACAGATTTGCGGTCCGACCCGGCCCATGACAAGTCTAAGGTTCCGAGCTCAGCCATCAGCTATCCTATCATACCTTATCTACATTATGAAACCGCCATTCTATAGGTTCGGTTGTGGCGCTGTGGCGGACATGCCGACCGAGAGTGTATTTCTGCACCATCAACCGGGGTCCGTGAGCCATTAAGGTTGGGAAATGAAACGCGAGACCACTGAATGTTCTATAAATACCTAAATCACGACAGTGCTAGTTTTACTTAGCCCTGACGGATCAACCTCCATGGACATTGCACCTACATATATTGAAGCCAAACCTCTATGATATGATGCAAGATGATAATCGGACCTCCATGGGACACGAAATTGGACACGAAATCAGACTACAGAATGAAATGCCGAGTTTGTCGTCGCCACTGCGATTACTTAGTACGAGGATTTAACCCACTTCACGACTCTATAGGATCCAAGTCTCTGATGCAATGTCATATCCCGTGTACCTCGCCTAATGCTGCAAACGTCGTTTACTCCCCGTTTATCCATGCACTGACAGGATGACTATACCTACTACTGTTAAAAATTAATTCTCAATAGAGAAACGACGGAAGGAAGAGTCTGTATTGTATTTCTACTTCACGACGACTAAAGCAGACACATGAGTGTCAATTATACAGTTATTTGCACACATCAATCGGACCGCTGCAGACAACCAAGCACCAGCCACCACCATGCAATGAAGCACAGCCCAGCAGGCCTAAGTCTAAACAGTATTATAAGTATAGCAAAGCACATCACCACGAGTATTCAAGAGCTGCTCAAGGGTGACATTGCCAGCAAGCGCACCGATATTGACCTCAAAGCCAAGAGTGACATTGACACCACTATAATCCATCGGCTCAATGGGACCACCAACCTGGTGCAAGCGCGTGCTGAGATCCTGCTGCTGCCATTCCCAGAGAATCCGGTCAAGGTTACCGTGGTGCAGATAAAATAGCGGGTCACCGGGGCTCTCGTACTGGTTCCCAATTGTACCGAGGACACCACCAACACCGAAGTGGCCGGAGCCGTGGATATTAGGCTCTGTGAAGGCGGGGATGTTCTCCAGGGCACGGGCGAAGGAGGTGTAGTCTGGCTGACTCTGGACGTGGTCGACTAGGCTCTGTTGGGCGAAGCTGTTCAGGATCCAGGGGATGAAGTCACGCTTGAGACATCCGCCGCCGGCGTGGTGAAGCTGGAATTTATCAGAGGTGAAGGGGCCGTCCTGGACGCAGCCTCCGCCGGTGCGGCCGGTGAGGTTGAATGGGTTGTCTGCGGGATCGGTGATCTCGACATAGACGCCGTTTCCGCCGAAGCCGTGGGAGGCATCGAAGATCTCGGTTTCGAAAATGGCTGTGGACTCGAGGTCCGTTGAGGCGTCTAGCGACCAGTTCCAGTATCTAGAGGATAGATATATGTTAGTCCAAAAGGCTCGGCATGTTTTGGGGTCCATGGGATCGACATGGAGGAAAACCTACGGCTGGGCACCTGTGTATCCACACTCGTCTCTCAAGGATTTCTCATAAGAAGCAACGAAGTATCGATGCCAAAGAGCAAAGTGACCCTGAAACAGAACGGTGATCAGCAGGATCGACAAAAAAAAAAGGTGTTGGGGACCTACCACCCAGTGGATACTTGGGGTCTGGTTTGAGTGAACGGCCTGGAAATCATCGAAACGATTCGCAGCACCCTCGAGGCCAGAGATGGCTTCAATATCCGTCAAGCATTGGACGGCCTCAATGTACTCGGCCTTCTCGTCATGGCTCAGCTCTCTCCTGTGGCGGGTTAACAGAGCCCAATTGGTGATATGCACCGGCTTACCATTCTTTGCGCACAGGGGGGTTACTACACGTTACGGCGGCACCCGAGGCGAGGTGTAGGAGCGCCAAAGAAGAAAGAGCCTTGGAAAGACGCATCTTGGAAGTTTGTCTGAAACTGAAACGCTGAGCTACGGCTGAAGAGTTTTCAGTGCCACATGGGAGAGAACAGGCTCCTTTTAAGAAACAGTGCCATCGTGGATGCGGGCCCTGGACTCTGACTCGTCCGGGATAAGCCTGATAGCCCTAACTCTGGCTTCATTATATTGCCCAGCAATGGGCCCATGGTAGGCGAGTCAGCTAGCATGTCCTAGCGCTGCGCGAGCGTGGAGATAGTGGGACAACGGCTCCGGATCCCTGTCACCTTGTGAGATTTCGGGGCCCACCCATAGATTGCAACACGTAAGGTCAATAAGGTGCAAGAGAGAGTCAGGGCCGGGCCATGGAAATATCTGGTTCGGTAATCGCCGGCCCATGGTGTGAAGTTTGGTTATCCAGAAATATCGTCCAGCCACCGAACAAACTTCAACCAGGACGGGGTTGCATCGACCCCAACTACTTAAGACGGATGAGGCGCTGCCGGGCCCTGCAGAGACAATATGGAGGCATAGTAAAACCGCCACAACGCCAAGGCCCTATAAGGTGCAATGGGTATTCAACCGCCAATTGCAGTCACGAATGTCACCAGCAGCCAGTCGGCTATGTGTCGTAAATTCTTTCCAGAATTGTCGGAGATTGCGCCGAGGCTTCAACGTGGGCTTGTCTCACGCTTGCAGGGGCCAAAGTCAAATAGACTTTTATGCACAAGGTATTTGGCGAGTCTTCTAGGCAGCATGTTGTTATCGCCTGGTAGTTGTGCAGACTCGGCAGGACTTCCTTGGGCCCCCATCCTGATCCGAGCTCTGGGAACTGTAAGAGTAACTCTCTCCGGAAACCTAGATCCAAACAACCCCCTTAATTTTCATTAATATAGTTGGACCCGACAGAAGCCACGAAGAAGGGACCCTTATGTACTCCGTATGTATCATGGTGCGGTCTCCGAAAGTCAACCACCGCTCTTCAATGCATTCTGATCGATATTTCTTGCTCGAGTCAAATCATGGCGCACATCTCGGCTAGTAATGGCTCTTTGCAGCCGATATTTCTCATTGTTATGAGCCTCTTGCTTTTCCTCTCAGTGGTTACTGTCTCGCTGCGATTGTACTGTCGGGTTTTCCGTGTCCACAAAACTGGCACCGATGACTATCTCATCGTGGTCGCTTTGGCCGTGACAATTGGGATGGGTGTCATGAATGGGTTTCATGTCGCCGTAGGGACCGGGTGAGTTCTCTTTTTCATAGTTATAAGCGAATCCCGCTGGCATTGACATTGACACTTGACACTGACATCGACAGTCGACATCTGTCTGATTTACCATTGGAGGAAGTCCTGGTTCCCACCTTGAAGCACTGGTATGTCTACCAGCTGATCTACCCGATCACCATCGGCTTTGTCAAGTTCAGTATTCTGGCGCAATACCATCGGATCTTCGAGGTGAAAGCCTTCAGAATCCAGGTCATTGTGGTGGGGATATTCGTGTTGCTGTATACCGTCATCTGCATATTCGTCAATGTGTGTATCCATCTCAATACTAGTCCGAAGCGTCACTGATCAACTAGGCTTTTGAATGCCACAGCAAACCATGGCGAGCATGGGATCCGACCTTTCCCGAGGGCTGCAACAACCTACCGGCAACGTACTTCTCGACAGCAGCTATAACCATCTTCACTGACCTAGTGATCCTGGTGATGCCTCTCCCACAGTTACTGAAACTGAACCTCAACCGACGGAGAAAATGTACTTACCTACCTTCCCTGCCCCAGTTTAATGAATATCTCTAACAACAGGTACAGACGCCTTGATAGCCATTTTCCTCACGGGAACCTTCGCCTCAGCCGCTTCCATGGCCCGCCTGAACGCCCTGTACAAGTACACCGTAACAAAAGACGTCTCCTACGACGCAATCCAGATCCTCCTCTGGTCCCAGATCGAAGCAAACGTGGCCATAATCTCCGCATCCGCGCCTTCCCTCCGTCCTCTATTCAACCGTATCTTCAAGGGCTCCTCGTACGGCCGCGCCAGACCCTCTACCGGTGCGTACGCCGCATACGGCGCATACGGGAATGGCGCAGAGTCGAATTACAGACGCACGCTGACGGGGCATAATACACATGGGGCGATTGAGTTGACGTCGAGGGATGATGATGATACACGTGGGAGAATGCCGGGGGTGCATCGGTCGACCTCGAAGGCTCGGATTCCAGTTGAGGATGAGAATAGTAGCCAGGAGCTTATTCTCGACCAGCAGAGTCCAACTATTATGAAGACAGTTGTGATAGAGATGAAGCGTGAGGAGATGCAGAGATGATTGCTTCCGGGGTTGTATTGCACATGCAGGTAAGGGAATTATATTGAGGAGTTTGGGATGGAAAACTGGAAGGCGTTGAACTGCGAGACCTGATCGGAACCTTAGAATATGATTGATGATCTAGAATAGAAAGATTAGCTTAGCAACAGACTCTGCAAGATATTGGTGTTAGTACATACCATCGAGAGAAAGCTGTGATTCTTGATTCAAAGCCGGAGCTGAAGCTGTGCAGGTGTGCGAAGTCTTTCTCAGCTAGCCATCACAAAGTAGATAGATAACGACCAGATTTAGAAAAGGGGTTCCAGCGTAATCAAGATCTCCGTAGTCCGGACGCATCCACAGATCGACCTTTCTCACACTCATCGGGGCATAACTCGGATGACTCTAGGGACTCCTAGAGGGGAACAAGATCTAAGAGCGGCTAGGAGATGATGTGGGTACGCATCTTGAAACCGAGCCGAGCTGTGACGTGTCGGACCTCCTACATAGACTAGTCAGGGTAGATCTATCCCATGTACTCCATATTCTAAAATGCCTATAAACAGTCTTGAAAGTGGTTCATGAGTCATATTGAATTATAGTATACATATTTCCAGATCACGATACTTTTATATTTTATTCAAATCAAGGGTATCAACCGCAAGAAACTCAAGCAGAATGTCCACGTAACGAAGATAACCACCGCGAATGTCGCCGGATATGGGGAAGTGGCTCAGTATGGGTATGAATAGTTCGATACCGTCTTGGCGAGGATGAAGGGCCCAACGTTGAAAACGACTCTAATTGTGTGCCCTGGTTTAGCTTCTTAGAGGCTAGAATGTCGATTCTGTAGATTTCATATTACGTTAGTCAGGATCGTGGAAAGAGGGTCTTGCTAGATCAGGGACATACAGCATGACGAGTGGAAAGAGACATTCCATTGTATATGCGAATCGATCGATTTGTCCGGCAACGGTCGTTGCCGATTGCCCGGTGACTTGCCATGAGTAGGTCACTGCGCGGGTGATGCCGATAAAACAGAGGCTTGCGACACGGATTTCGGTTGTGCGGAGGAGGAAGCGGAAGACGAGTCTCGTGGAGGAGAGCTTCGGCGAGACGCGGTACGCATTGTGAAGGAGACGGATGAGGAAGAAGGAGCTCCAGGTCTCGACGAGCGCGATGGTAGTAAAATATCCGACATGGAGATGGCCAATTTGATGCTGGTATGGGCCGGATTGGAAAGTGTCTGCGCCGCTGGCAATCTCTAGGATTCTGTAGACGAGAATGGTGATGCGAAGGGCGGATATGGCGACTATGAGGAACCAAAATACACAGATAAACACGGTGCGCGAGGTGTCGCGAAGGGTATGGATTAGGACTTGGTAACTGTAGAAGGAGAGGCCGGCTTCCTGAATCTAGATAGAGAGTTCGTTAGCCAGCAGTTGCGATTGTACAGGTGTAATGCTGCATTTACAAGCCAGAAAAAGTCGGCAAAGCCACTGGCAGCAGCTCGATTCGGAATTGAATGTTGAGTGTAGAATGCAAAGTAGCAGGCTCCGTTGGCTATCGCACAGGAAATAGACACCACAATAGGGATATATGTCAACGGACTCGGACGGCTGATAAAGAGAGCCCATATTCCTACAAAGGTGACAAACAGGCCGATGCTGCTCAAAATCGACCAGCTCAGCTCAAAGTAGGTCGCCATGGAGAGGCCGGGATCATGATTGACATGAGGATCCATCTTTACTGATACCAGATTGATGTGTTCTCCTTGTCCCCCGCCACCAGGAACTATCCTGTGCTGGAAACCGGGTCGAGTATTGTTGAGCTCATATGTTGTCGAGGATGAAAACTTGGAAGAGCAAAGAAGAAGATTGAGCTTCTGGAGAAGAAGGCCCGGTATCCCTGCGGAGGTGAAACACCGGCCGAATCCCCCGCAATTTCCACTGATGGAGACATTGGAGAGAAGAGGTCTGTTCTGTCCTAATTCTATCCGGCTAACTCTCATCTGAGTGTCGTCGAATCAAATGTTGTTTTTATGGAGGGATTCCGATCCAGGGACGACGCCTACGAGGGCCCTTACTTGAAAGGGTTACTCTTGTCCAAGACTTCTCTCCGGAGTTCATCCGGAAAAATCCTCCCAAGGAGACTCCGCGAAGGATTGTGGGAAACATGGATGCTACTTCATGTTCCTGGGGCGAAACTCAACCCGTCGGTCGATCTATTGTGAAAGAGAGCTGGAATTTTTTTCCAGACTTGACATGATGCGAGGAAGTCATGAATGATGATATATACACGGAGAAGACCCTGAAAACTCCGTGAGTTGTAGTATGTAGTCCGGAGGATGCCCTAACGATTTCTCCACTAAAATAAACTTTCGATTGCGCGTTCCACCGACATTTTGCCTCGAGTCAGGCAGCTGGAATACGAAATAACCATGGTCTACTCCAGCGTAGTTACTTTATGCAAATACAAATATCTTCATATTCAACATAGTCCACATTGCATGTGTGGGATTAAACCGGGACGGTAAGGATGCTACATCCCGACTCAAGTTACACCCATGCAAGCACCACGCCGGAGTTCCTAACTCAACATATGGCCTACGATCCCCACGTTGTCCTTATTTACGTTTATGCATGCTATGGGGTAACGACTCCGCCATTTTACAGTGGGACCGCACAAGCTAGGGACTCATGGTCCATGGAGCTGGAGCTGATAAAGAGGAGTGAAGTCTAGACCGGCCTCGGTTGCTCGGAGAAATTCGAGTCAGTGAACTTGGGGTAGGAAGCCTAGCCTAGTACTAGACTATACACTTGGAATAACCGAGCTTACCATGATTTCTTCAACATCCCTCCGACTGGTGGCTCAGGAGGAGAGAATGACTAAAGGTCTATGATCTCGGGCCAAAAGTGTAAGCTTGAGGATATGTGCTTATACTAGAAGCCGATTCTTGTTCACACATGACCGTCGAGCTAATTAAGTGTATCAGCACCAGATTGCGTAGACGGCTAAAGTCAGATATTAGCAATACTCGGCGTGCTTCTCAAACTCATACCAAATTAGATTGCGATATTGTGCGTTTACGAAGCCATAGTATCGCATGACAACCACGTGGACGAAAGAACTTGGCTGCTGAAGAAGAAAACTCATAATTTATGGAATGACCCTGGGTCTTTCAGCCAGTGAGATTGGTTGATTCAGACAGAAGTATACAATTTCGTTGCTTACCCATGCTCTTCCACCTGCCTGCACTCTGGCTTCCTTTCTAGATGTGGATCTGTCAGAGGTGAAGGGTGAGTTGCTTCTAGCTCAAAACAGTTTAAATTGCCAAAAGTGTCGAAGGCGAATCATCCATCGGTCCAATGATAATGCCATAACTCGGAAGACTGTCTTGCTCGGCAATGGTCTGTTGGCACAATACATCACCAGAACCGAACTCACACAAGTAGTGCAATTAGGCTTCCGAGACTTAGCGGCAAATATGCTATGGACCGCAGTCTTGCTAGTGGAGGGATCCGCACTGTGTCATGCCATGGGTCTGACGAGTTGCTTGGCTTTGAACGTGCATCGAGCCCAAGGCACACACAAGGCGAATCGGCGGCCGCATGTTAACCCGAAAGAATGTGCTTAACAGCGTCAAGTGATTGAATTTCAATCATGGGTATGTTGGATTTAGATAGTAAAGAAGCCGACTATCTGAAATTAGGGCTATGGTACTCCGGAGTAGGGTATCACTAGGGAATCAGTTCCACAGATTAATAGATCATTCCAGGCAGCAAATCCTTTTGGGAATTATAATTGTGCATGGAAATCAAGGTGCAAGACTCTCGATCAAGAATGGTTGTTCTGTCACCGTAGCCAACATCACAGTATCACACTGTCCTCACGGAGGTCTCGATAACCCGCTGACTGGCAACGAGGTCGAGGCTGGTTCGAGACGGTGGGTAGAGAATTGGGCTTCTGTATAGCGGCGTGCTCGATGACCACTGGTTGCTGGGTATTCGATGAGGCAGAGGTTAACCGGCAGCGCCACGCATCAAGACGTTCAGTAACAGTGGAAATACCTGTCCGTTGAATTAGGTTAATGCCTAATGCGTTGTTGATGGGTCGGTTGTCAGAAAACCGCCGACGCAAGATACACTTTCGGACTCTGACAGTTGAAGGGTTTGACAGGCTACCAGAACAAAGGATAGACATTTTGGTAGGTTCCATGTCAGCCTGATCTCAACCATGTACTCCGGAGTAGGGCGCAAAGCAGACTCCGGTTCAGCCTCCTGAGTCCTGACGCATCTGACCGGACCCAAGGCTGTTTCAGAGGAGAGTGGAGATGATCAGTGACGAATGTAGAAACGAGGAGTAGATTTCCGTACCTAATCGCTGCACCGTCGATCACTGGTATTCTATTCTAGAGAATATACCCGCAACGAGCTCTGCAGTTGACAAATAGAACTCTGTCAACAAATATTGAGTAAGCTCGGTACGCTTGGGTTGGACGGGCAATGAAGAAAGGAGGTGTAAAAAGTACTGAAAAGCGTTGAAGCCCTGAGCGAGTCAAGTCCACAGAGGAGGTTACACTCGGTTTGATTTTGCTGGGAATAGGTACATAATCTCGGGAAACCAATGAAAGGAAAGGGTCGATTCGAAGCGCAGCCACAAAATACGCCGAGCTGATTCGAGTTGCACAAGCGGATGGTCCCACAGATTCCTGGTCTGTTTTCACAAACTAGCGAATCAGAGGGATAGACCCAAGAAGACTCAGATACAGTTGAGAGACGCAGATGAACAAAGGATTCGTGATCAGTACTCTGGAATCTGCTGGATAGTATACCGCCTCAACGTCTTACCAGTATTTCCGGTTAAACAGACATCGTGGCGTTAATAAGGACGGAGTAGTCTCTTGTCGATTTTGCCTAGGATCAGGCCAGAAATAGCGGTGAAATGTGGAAAGTTCTTGCGGGTGCGCCCCGATTGGACAGTAAACAGATGATGTCATCGTCGAATGTAGATATCATCAAATGTCCCGTCAAACGCCGGTAGAATGCGTCGGATCGTAAGTAATAATGGTCGACGATTGGAAAAATGAGAACATCTGGTGATGCACCGCAGCCCCTGCCGTTAGGATACCTATTGCTTTTTCGGTGACCAACCTGCCCATCCGACTTTGACGTTGGATCTGGAAGGCGTGATCCGTACTGTTGGGACTAGGAGGGTTGTAAGTAGGGAGATTGAAGAAGATCATCAGGTGCGTCATCCGATTGATAAAGCGTGGGGAACAAAAAAGGAAAATGGAGGAGGGGAGAGAAAACCGGGCGCAAAGGCAGCGCTAAGTCACGTCCACAATGGCACATCAGGCCCGATTTGGTTATCGCTGCCCAAAATGATCTCTGCCTCGAACGACGTGTTCCCTGTCGCTGCATCAGCTTCCCTGTCTGCGCTTCTGCGATCTGTCTGCCCCGCCAGGATGTGTTTCAAACAGGCTTTTCCCGATTGAGCCTTGATCGCTGTATACTACGATGAGGCGGCCATGTGGTCGTTACGCATCAACAAGATCCTGTCGGAACGCGGGTGATCTTGTTTTTGGTTCTTGATTCATACCCTGATCCTTCCTTGTCGTTCGGGCATTAAAGGAGGTGTCTGCCCTGGTATACAAAATGGCATGTCCCCTCGCTCGGATTCTATTAAAACCATCTTCCAATTCAACTCTACCGCTCAAGCCTCTTCAGTATTACGCTTTCATACAACCCCCCGAGAGTCTCTGACATTCATACCTTTCTCTACTGGCACTCTGTTACGGGTAGACCTTTCTACAAAATGGACAAAACCAGCAACAACAAATCTGCCGCTACCAAGCCCACGGGCCCGAACCTTGCACACTATCAAAACGAATGGCAGAGGATCCACAACAAGACAATCCGAGAAATTAAAGAAGCCAGAGGTAAGGTCTGTCTGATAATCTATGGTATCACATATCTGACCACGTACAGAGCTTGAAGCGCGAGAAGCAGAACTAAAAGCCAAACGGGACCAACAGGCTCGAAATTAACAATGGACAACGAGAGACGAGACTGGGCAGAACCCTATGCAGCCATCGCTGGTTCGACTGGAAAGGCTTGCAATATCTTCACTTTTACTGCGTGTTATAGATCGATTTGGCGGGAACATGGGCTACGGGCGTTGACTGGTTTACGATATCCTCATTTGTCGACCTGATACTTTGTTTTTGTTTTTACAGGATATAGATTGGGATTGTTTCTTATTTACTTAGCATGTGCGGAACTCGGCATAGCAGCTGCTATCTCGGTTACGAGTAAGTTGGTGCATACTTAGAGACCTGTTCTTTAGGTAGGCGACTCCACCGCAGATCCGATCTGATGTATCGATTTGAATCAAATCTCATACGGTATAGATGCATTTCTCGATCTAAAGAGTATCGTATGTCCAATTCCGTAGCGTCGTGAGTTCATCTTCATTCTCCACCGATCTGACATACAGTAGTCCAAAATTTCGGCTTCTACACTACGGAATGAATATGTACCTAATGGTAGCTGATCGAAGTTCATCGGTAAAATTGCGCCATATTCCTGCATTATTCGCATGCTCCCGTGGTCCGCAGCAAATGCAGGAACTGATTCTTTCGGAATGTGTCTAGCTCAGTTCAAGATAATATATGAAGATAACATATAAATCTGTCATCTGTTTTGGACCCCTGGCGCCTGCATGGCAATCACGTCCTAGTACGTGCTAGGAGTAGTGGCTGATTTTCGTCACCTGCAGCTCGCCGTCCTTGGAACGTCCTATACTACTGCTCCACTCAGTCCACTGATATTGACACTGATAGTCGATATTAATGATATGATAGCGATCGCGATTATAATCATGATCGTTTACTACGCTACCAGTCCGTATTATCTCGGCTCACCAGGCTACCCTCCCAAGATCCCGACTAAGAGGTCCCGGAGATGAGCGGAACGCCTCTTCTACGTGGATAGTCAGTGCTGGATAGTAAGCTGCAAGTAGTGCCGCTTCAGAACCCAAATAGCGAAGCGACGATTCGAATGACAAAAACGCTCTGACGGAACCTTAGTTGTCTCGGAGAGGTCCCCGGACAAAGACTCAGCTCGGCGGACTGACAGCCACAAAAAAGCAACCATTTACATAAAAGCAATATATCTCCTATCGGCCACAGTTCCCATTGGTCCATGCTCACCGTGACAGGACAGGCTTAAGTCACCTCCGGATTGCGGCGCATGAATCGTACAGACTAACCTGACCCGACTTGGGTTGTACAGCCTTGGCCTAAATTCCCAACCAGTCTTAATCTGGACAATGCATGCATACAAAAGTACACTCACAGAGTTCAAAAGTCCCTGACGGGGAGGCCGACGTATCACCATCGCGCCTTAACACCCTCATCGACCCCCCTACATGATCGCGACTCGGAATTGGCCGGCGCATTGCAACTAGTGAACGCCATAGTTACATGAGACCATGGTTCGTGCTGCAGGCGCTAAGGAGTTGTGACTAGGATCATTGATCGGAGACAGGGGTATCCTCTTTTACCACGTGGAGGGAGTCGAGACAACTAGTCTCCTCCATAGGTCCTCAATTGAGGCAATTTCTAGTTTGACTAGCGGCCCTATCCATGGAAGCAATGCGCCCCGACAACGATACGATTTAAGCGAGTCTTATCTCTGATGTTTCAAGGAAGAGGTTGGTCGCTGATGAGTGTCAACAGTCATGAATTCCGATGATATTTTTGTTGAGTCAAGCAACCTCAAGAAAACACAAGAGGCAGAACGGAGGCGAAGCCGATGCTGCAATAATATGGCCCGGGGGTGGTATACAGAAAGAACAACGTCCTCGTTGGAATAAGGTACAAAAGCAACAAGACTGATCGTGCAGTGCAGGAATTCAGAGTCTGAAGTGTTCTTGAGGTGATTGACCGGCCGTATATTCCGATTGGAACACCACTCCAACCCTCACACTTACTGGCTGGTGAGGATGTCAGAGTCACCAACATCCAGAACAGACATGGTGAAGTAATCGGTAGGGCTTTGAGGAAGAGTGATAGGTCACCGCGAGCGAAACGGTCTGGACAATAATAAGCCGATCGATCGACTGATGACCGATCGCATTTGGAAACAATACGGAGTAAGTTCAAGGACCTTGGACGATGTCAGAGCACACATTCCTGGAGGGAGTGAGTGACCTTGAGTCGGGTCAAGACTAGTCTTCAGTGTGGCGCCGAAGGATTGAGGAGAGAGGATCAAGGTAACCTAAGTAGGTGATAGGCTAATCGGAGTTTCTAAGCTAGTGATGATGTTGATAAGGCTAGAATTACGCCTTTATTCAGCTGGAATAACGGTCCACGATCAACACAAGCGATGGGATACGTAAATTGATAGATACAGCAGCGAGGGAAAGAGACGTCTGTGCGCATTCAAGTTTCAGCATCGAACACCGCCACCATAGTCCATGGTCGAGATAGATCTTCTTAATGCTTCCCTTATCGATCTCTCTTCATCGATCGTCAAGAGGAATTTCAGGAGTGCCGGCCCGCTTGAGTAGCCGGGAGCATCATACTGGACCAAGGAACACTTGCCATCTCGACGAGAGCCATTACTGGACCTACCGGCTTAGAGGCGAAAACGTTCTGAAAAGATGACAGCGGTGTACAGAGATAGGCAAAGATACCATTGACGTGTTTATGGAATCGTGTTTGAGCATCCCATGACTGAAACGCCGGCTAAAATTTCTTTTTTGTCAAACGACGAGACCAGCTCTCCCTCTGGTAACTTGATGACCTCCGCTAGGATGAGATGAAAGTGGTAAGAAGACGAATACTCTCCGTTTGGTCGCCGAGGTGTTTATCTAGCTCTGTGTGCTTGAAGGAGAGAAGACATATGGTCACGGACTGCTCGATATGTTGAAATGGAACACGGCCGGTAAGATCGCGCGACCTGTGCTTGGAGTCATCGGTGCGAGACCACATGTCCAGTGAACTTGGGGGATCTGAACCCATGAAGGCAGATATGATGTGATTGAATGGAAAGCGACATTGGACAGATAGATTGTTCGATGGGTAGGTCGAAACAACGATTGACCGGGAAAATCGCACGGCCTGTTGCAACGCAGTCGACGCGAGATCAATTGTCCGATGACTTGGGAGATTTGATTCAATCAAAGCAGATGAGGTTGTTATCAAAGGAGAGATGACAGATGACAGGTTCGATAGATTGAACACAAAAAATGACCGGAAGATATCAAGTGCCTGTGTTGCAACGCAATCGATGCGAGATCAAATGTCTGAGGTCAGTTGTGGTTCAACTAATATGATTAAAGGAGAGAGAAGATAACTTTGCTGGAGAGTAGATGAAACTGTGGGGATAAAAAATGCGACGGCCTTGTTGCAAGGTAATCAACGCGAGTAATCGAGCCCCGTGTTGTGCTTGTAGAGGCTGTAGAAGCTTGAACTGGCGAAGACACGAAGGAAACTTGATCAATGGTCTGTAAGCGGCCAACCTACACCTGTCGGAGATGTAGGTTGGCCGCTGGACGAATTCAGGTGAAAGGAAGCAGGTGCTGGAAGGGAAGATGAAGCTGCGGAAAGAAAAGAAGAGGATCTCAGTTGAGTAAAATATCCACTTTCTTGCCTTTAGTACCTACAATGCTTTGCTCTTTTCTATCATAGTAAATTAAGAAGTGTCTTTTCTGAGTACATTCCATGAATCTGTTCAGCTGTCTACTCTAGCAGCTGGACCGACGACTCTCAATCAGAACCCCTCCAGCTCATGACTAGCATAGATGAAAGGTCCAACACCCTTGTAGTCATTCTGGGCAAGTGGCACAGAGATATAGTACTACAATAATTAGCACCCACCAGAATACTTAAAACAAGACACAGGGAAGAAACTCACCTCAAAGGTCCCATTGCTACCCAGACTACCAACCTGAACTGTACCCTCCCAGTTAAGCGTGCCATTGGAATTAGACGAGACAAACTCATCCGTCAAGAGAGTGTACCCCTTCTGCGCAGTACGCCGGTAGTCACTCGCGCGAAGGAATCCCTTCCTGATACCACGGAGCAACCCATAGGTGAACATCGCGGAGCCGCTGCTCTCGATGTAGTTCCTGGGGTCACTCGGATACGGCTCGTCCATGATAAGATACCAACCGCCGGATTTATCTTGCGACTTCTTGATGGCCTTTGCGAGGTTCTGGAAGCGGCGGAGGTTGCGCTTGTAGCCCGGGTGCGACTTGGGGAAGTAGTCGAGCACTTCGCAGAGGGACATGAAGTACCAGCCTACGGCGCGGTTCCAGATGTGTGGTGCTGCGCCGGTGACGGGGTCTATTTGGATAGTTTTAGTATGCGCCTATAGAAGCTTGATGAAAGACAACATACCAGCCCAGACAGCAACACCAGTTGCATCGTAGCCGTGGAAGTATAGACCACTCTCCTCGTCGAGGGTATGCTCATCAATCAAGTCATACTGCAGGATGATATCATCCCAAGCAGTCTGGTTCTTCGGCTGGAACCAGCTAGTCCACTGCGCATAGAAGTTACTAGCCATGTAGATCCCATCCAGCCACATCTGATTCGGATACGTCGGTCTGCGATGCCAGAAGCCACCGTCTGCATTGCGCGGGGTGAAATCGAGCTGCTTGCGCAACCCGTCGGCAGCGATCTTGTACTTCTCGTCACCGGTCACGGACCAGAGGTACAGGAAATTCTGGCCGATGCGGATGTCGTCGAGCGAGAGGGTTGTCGTTACGGGGACGACGAGCGTGCCGTCGTCATTGACGACCCCGTCGATCTGGGTCTTGATGTAGTTGAAGTACTTCTCGTCGCCGGTTTTGTTGTAGGCGAGTTCGACGCCTGTGTATAGAACGCCGTAGGCGTAGTTCCGGGAATATGTGACGCCCTTGCTCAAGAAGGACTCGGACATCCATTCCGTGTAGTTCTGAGCGGCATTGGCCGTAGTGGCTAGAAGAAGAGCAGCTTTGGCAATTGACTTGACACCCATTGTGACCGCTGGTGTTGGAGAAGATGGGGTGGGAGACTGAAGAGCTCTCCGAGGAGCGATTGCCGTCCTTTTATATCCATGATGTAGTGATGCAGGCTATGACCCGCGGAAGAAATAGCTAAGACCCCAAGCTATGCTTGAGTGAGAGATTGTCTGACGATGCAAGGATTGTGTCGACGGAGAAATTATTCAGGAACGTCCCCGCACCGGAGGAATTTGACACAAATCGGAAGTTGGCAAACTTGGCATCTTCAGGGATCTTCAAGGAACGGAGACTGCAGAGAGGACCAATCAATGTAAACAGAAGATAATGGTGGATAAATACAATCATATCCCCGCTAGTCGTTCGGGACGGAAGCATGCCCCTGTGTCAGTTAAAAAGCCTGAAGCGCCGAGTCGGGGTAAGTCATTTCATTAAGTCATGAAGCACATAACCATCACTATAATACAAGAACAACGAACGCTAGTGACGAAGACTGACTTGGGTTCCATTATATGAACACAGAGTCAAAGTCAATTTCTCCTCCCACTGTCCAGGATCGCGACTTTCAAGAACAGAGTATCTTTGAGCAAGTCGCGTTGTGACATAGGCCGCCTCAGTCAAAGCATACTGCTGGCCTACACAAATACGGGGGCCCCCGTTGAAAGGAAGATACTCCCACCCGGGGCGCAGATCGGCCCAACGGTCAGGTCGGAAGTCTTCCGCATCAGGACCGAAGAAGTCTTCGCGCCGGTGCATAGACCACGTGCTGTATGCCACGATAGTGCCCTTCGATACGAAAACAGGTGATTGACCGTCCGCACCGCCACCGACGGGAAGTATAGTATCCTTAATGGCGGTCCGTGAGTTGAGCGGAACGACAGGGAAGATACGGAGAGCTATAATGGTCAGTTTGATTAGAAAGCTTGAAAACGATTTTAACTCACCTTCGTTTAGACAATATTTGACATATTTCAAGTTTCGCAATTGCTCGTACGTTGGGGCGGCGCCTCCTAGGGTCGCAACCTCTTCCTGCAGCTTGGCCCAGAACTCTGGGTGTTTCGCTAGCATAAAGAACATATTGCTTAGAAGAGAAGCAGTCGTATCACGGCCCGCGAGGAGGACGTTCATGAGCTCGTCACGGATTCGTTTTCGATCGCCCGTCTGCTGAGCCAGCCCGTTCAAAAATAGGTACCTTCTGCCCTCGTCTGTACCGCCGGTGGCCTTCTCTTCGTCTTGCTTTTCCCGCACTCGCATAGCCTTGTCAACAAATTGCTCAACCATTTCGTGACAGATCCGATTCGCTTCCACAGCTTTCGGATCACGGTTCAAGAACATCAGGGCACCGAATCGGGAATTCGTGACAATATTCTCCAGAGAGTAGTTGAAAGCCTCAGAGAAATCAGGCTCCTCGTCAATCACGCCGGATCGGCGCTTCTTCAAACTGCGGACGTTATGGCCGAAGAGAAATTCAGTGGCAGAGTCGATGGTGTAACCGAAGAATAGCTCTTGAAGATCTATAGTGCTGCCGTCGGTTGGAATCAAAGCAAACAGATCTTCCATCAGTTCCTCAAAGATATCGAGATGTGCGACCTGGTCTTTGACAAAGTTAGGCCGGATCATGTGGCGAGACCGGGACCAATCCTCCCCGTCGCTGGTGAAAATACCGTGGCCCAAGAGAGGGCCAAAGACCTGGAGCCTGTCGCCCAAGCTATAGTCATTGAACTTAAGAGACAGGATAGCCTTGACGTTCTGTGGCTCACGGGTCACGATCAATGGTGTCGCGAGACGCTGGGCCCGGAATGTATTGCCGAGCTGCTTATAGCGCAGGAGATTGGTGTCCAATACCTTCCGCTCTCTGGCCATCTTGACCATGAAGAAGAGCCTGTCAAGGCCGAAAATCGGATCCCACCTAGGAAGCATTGGAATAGGTTTGCACCCGTTCGCTTTGGCAAACCGATATCGACTCCATCTTCGGCTGAGAGAGGTCACAAAGTAGAGCAAGAGGAAGACCGCGCCCGTGTACAGTGCGATAGAACCACGAGTGGCCTCGGGGATAGTTATAAGAGCCATGATGGAATTGGTTCATTGACGAAAGACAGTGTTAATAGGAAGTCGGCGGCTTTATAGAAATATAAATTAAGTGTGGGGATGACGTTCCTCTTGGCTCCTAAAAGTCAACCCGACTCGAAGTCTGAAACGCGATATCAGTCCGACTCCGCGGCGTCCGAGCAGAGGATGTGGAGAAAGGAACAAATCAGCAGTTTTGTATTGGATGGGTCGTTAACAGGATGGGTCATGGTCCATGGACCAGATGATCCTTGTCTAGAGTGCCGAGGTTGGAATCAAATCACTCGGAGTCGGGGGAAGTTTTGAAAGAGAGACGGTCACTCGGGCCCCTTCAGCTGCCATTTCAATAACCAGGCCTCCAAAGGGGCAAAGCATGACATGAGCAAATCAATAGATGGCCAGATCCGGCCATGCCGCCAATGTTTCTCTTCTAAACGTTTCTTTCACGTGTCTCGCGCCAGGTTCTTATTTTGGTAAGGTTGCGGATGGTTATTCCTCCGATTCCGCCTTCCAGAATCTGGTTAGTTACAAGTCTCATAATTTCATAAATCATCATCTTTTGCACAACTCATGTGGCGTGTACGGCATAAGCCCGAAATCCGTGCCGAGTTCGCTGTCATCCATGCAGCCAACACTACGGAGGTACTCCGTATATGTACTCTGTGTGCGGAGGATTTCATAAAAATTCCGATTCGATCTTGAAGATCGGTCTAACTAATCAAGATTCTATCACGTCGCGAGGGGCCGCCGTGGCCTAGCCATGGGTAGTACGGAGTACATACTTCTTCTAGTTCAATTGAGATCATTGATGGACCGAACCTCATCTTTCAAAGCTTATCCCCTACTCAAGCTCATAACAACGAACAGCAAAAGCCGAATTGATCAAGACAACATCCAGGTTGTCCATAGTGACATATTGAAGGAAATTATGGCATGCCTGACTGGGAGCTTGTTAGCTTCACCATGAAAAAAGCCAGCGATCATCTTACGTGTACATCCCACAACGAGTTGGAATGGTGAGGTTCTCTGTCAACAACTTCACCTCACGGGTTCTATAGCCTAGTTAGTCGCATTACCGGCGATTACCTATGTACCTGGCTCAGGAGGCGTGTCGATTGAACTCACAGGTAGGGGAGGGCAGGACACGGTTGATCTTTGGGCAGGAGTGAGGTGTTCGTATACGGAATATCAACTATCTGTGTTCGTGAAGGGTTTCCGTTGAGCCAGCGGGCTTCGGTTATTTCCTGAAAAGGTCAATATCTGGAACACGGGAAGTCATGATCCTTCGTCTTACAAGCTGTACCGCAATGGCACCGGAAAGAGCACCGAGTAGCGACAAAGACAGGACAGCCGTGGATTTCATATTGAAAGGCTGGGTATATTAACGATTCACAAAGATTTTGATTGGGACGCCCACATTAATGGGGGAAAGCTTCAGATTTATCTATTTTGACGGATGGTCAAGTCGGTTGCTGTCCCAAGCTACTCCTGCAACGCGCCGCTGGGCAAAACACGGTCTCGACACCTGATTGCTTACGATTCAGATTTTATATGAGATCATTCGAACACGACAAAATGCACGATCTATATAAATTGTCTAACAATAGTCACCATCTCTGACTTGTTTGACTGGAAACCAACCAATTCGAACCCGTGTCGGCAACCTAAGAAATGGCACCAGTGCCATCTTATCGAGTGGATACATCGCCTTGACTTCATTGGAATGAAATAGTTAAAGGTGGCGTTTATATGAAAGCCTCGATGGCCTGCGAGGAAATAGTACAGGGCGCCTAATTTCTCGGCTGGCTCCAAGTTGACTGGCGTGGTTTCAATACAAATCAGCCCTAACGTTCACGATGCTACGTCGGCGTCTTTGAATATGTTGTTAGGGAATGCCCAGTCCCCAGGATTTGGCTTACAGAACACAACGCCGGTCGTCCATTGAGCCCTTGGCAGGACTCTATGTAACCTTGACCTTGGGGCTAGAGTAATGCGACGAGCCTGAGCTATTCGCTCATTCACTTCTTTGCTTTCTTTTCTCGAGCCATTCCTGACCAAACTAAAGGTGATGGCCAGAAACATGGGTATAAGACTTCAAACTTGACCAAGGGTTCTAGTCTTAGGATAGCGGAGTTTTTGATGAGTGGGATCACCGGACTGATCGGGATCGCATCTTATCACCATGGGGTTTGATTGAGGTCGGTCCATCCTTGACACTTCGGTGGTCGTTCGGAGACTTCGTTCACAGCAACGCTCAAACAATCCTTGGGATCTAATGTGCATCCTGAATATGACATGGCGGCCGTTGCCAGTGATGGATATCGGTACTTGCAGGACTTGGAAATATATGTTCTGTACCAAACAAATTGATCATTCACCTATTGTCTCAATTAGTGAGTGTGGTACGTGTATGCCGGGTTGAGGCGATCGTTCTCATGACTGATTGTTAACAAGGGCGCCAAATCATAACCATAGCTGAGAGAGTGGTATACAGGACGAAGAGGCATTCGCTGTGCGTTGGTACCCAAAGCGCTAACCAACAACATAACTACCGCTACCCAGACTAGCAAGCACCCAAAAGAGACCCAACGTGACACCAAGATTACTCAAACTTATAACTCTCGAAATGCCTCGACGGGATCTTCCTCTCAAACATCAAATCCAACTGATGGAATGTCCTCCCCTTGGTCCCAGGAACGTCAAAGTAAACGGCAATAAACATCAAGACAGTCATTCCGAAAAACACCCATCCAATATGTCCGCCCATATTTCCCTGGTCTTTATTGAACATGTACGGCAGGACAATCGTCCACACTGTACCCACGATAGCTTGGAATGCAAAGGCAAGACCTTGTGATTTCGCACGCAGTCTCGAGGCAGATACCTCGCCTGCAACTGCTAGGGTTGATCCGATGGCGGGGCCGTAAGAGAGACAGGTGAATTGGAGGGACACGCCGATGGCGAGAAGCGTTTTGCTAGATTGGGGTACTGATGCGGCGATCCCCATACTGAAGTAAACGGCAAGGCAGAGAGCCATACCGAAGAACATGAGAGGTCTGTGGCGGAATAGACTCAACAGATAGGCATTCAGAATACAGGAGACAACCGACACGCCGCAGCCGATTTGCATGATTGTCATGATCGTGTTGCTGGCCAGCCCGGTTTGATTGAGGAAATACGGCGCGTTGGCGGAGAGAACGGAGCCTGAGACTTGGGGCATGTACATGCAGATAAGGATAATCCGTGTGCGGCGCCAGTTGGTGCCCTTAAAACACTCGATGAAGGTGGCCTTTTCGGATGCTAGACGGTATTCGGCGTCCACGGTCCCTTGGATGTGTTTTAGGCGGATATCAATGTCCTCATCCGGTGAACAAAGTCTCCGCAGCTGCTCGGTGGCTTTCTCGTGCTTTTTATTCATGACGAGCCAGTATGGGGACTCTGGGAGGAATGGCAGGCCCACTGCGAGGAGGAACGGGAATGCCCAGGCCGCGGCAAAGACGACTCGGAAGGCAGATGCGTCCATGATATCGACACGAGAGTAGGTGGCACAGATGGCAACCAAGAATCCGACGTTCTGGCTACGTTAGTTTTGCGCTTCACCAGGCCAAGGGGTAACGAACCAGCATGAGGATATTACACGACAAAGCAATACCGCGCATTGGCAGCGGCGTGATCTCAGAGACGTATGTCTGAGTGGTAGTTAAAAGCTGACCCGCCGCGAAACCGGTGACCAGTTTGGCTGCCATGAACTGCGCCGGAGTCTCGGCGACGAATGCCGCGGCAATGCCACAGGAAACGATAACGATGGCTATCAAATAAACAGCGCGTCGGCCGAGTTTATCCTGGATAAAGCCAGCACTGATAGAGCCGAAGAGCTGGGCGACATTGAACATGGCGTTCCACAACGACTGCCAGTGCGCGGGGATGATGAGCTCGCCATCGACATTGTCGGCAAATTGGATTCTGTGGACAATTAGATCATAACGACAATGGACTCCATTTTGTGTCGTACTGGAATGCCGGCAAGGCGAGGCACACGGATAAGGCAAGATTCTCGTAGCCCACCAGAGCAGAGCCGACTAGTCAGGGTTGTCAGTAGGAAAACGGATGGGATATGAGCTGGAGAGTTCACTATTGGCATAGAGTGTCCACAGGACAGCTTTTGGGTTCTTTGAAGCACACTCCCAGGGGCTCATATGCTGGGTGATTGCATGTTCGGTATGGGCCACCTCAGCCTTCTCGAGGCTCGGGCGGTCTTGCACGGGCAAATCAGCCATGGCTATTGTTATTGAACGAAAAGGAAGACAGAGTGGTATGACACTCTGACAAGGGGTCGAACGTGCCAGGTTATATCCTGGCACGTCTGTACCCCATACTGCCAATCCCCATGGGGTTCGGCTGAGGTTGCCCAGCCCTAGGTCGCTCGGGATATCCGGTGGCGCTTGGTCTCAAGCCCAACATCGGGGTACACAGAACCGAAGGGCTGGTCTGTCAAACGGGTTTCTTTGTGTCATGTCCGTGCGATCGTTGAGGGGTAGCAATACGCCAACTGACACCAACTTTGCGCATCCCCGGATAAGCTGCAGTGTTCAGCCAGCATGAAACACAATGGAACCTTGACCTCACGCCGAGCAATCTTGGCTGTAGGACAGATTCAACGTTATTGATTATAGAATCTTATTTGGTCTCTTGTCTTTCATCCCGCGGTGTATACCGAGACGTCGCACAAAAGGACGCGTCGACAATTACTCTGTACGCGCGTCTATCTGATGGTATACCAAGGGATCATGGCCCCTCAGAGCGCACCCGGATGTCGAAAAGCAAGCGACAACTCATCGCTAGGAATTGCCCAAATACCTAGCTGGGCCCCTGGTGGGGGATAAAGGCACAGGGTCAATATAGCTTCAACGCCTCCGGACATATTGACGCTCGAGGTAGATCCCTCCGGCAAAGCCGGTACCACGCTTTCGTACCACATTCGGGATTTCCGGCTTAGCATCCCTTAACTAAGGCGCAGGGTTGTTGAAAGATGCTGCTGGACAGACTTCACGAGTGGTAAACATGCAGTTTAAGGATATTCTTGGACAACTGTCTTTGGAGGAAAAGGTCACTCTCCTTTCCGGGCGAGACTTTGTGTCCACCCCAGGAATCCCGGAGAAGAACATCCCCCCTTTGAAGGTGAGTCAAGGGTACCCTAGTATGAACACAGAAGAATGGCTGACCGTCATATAGACAGTGGACTCCATCAATGGAATCAGACCTAATGATTTCCATGGAGAGCTTACTACAGCATCTTTTCCAAATACGACTTGTCTAGCCTCGACATGGAACACCGAGCTCCTAGAGCTAATGGGCCGAGAGGTCGCTCGACAAGCCAAAGTCAAGCATGCTCAGATTGTTATGGGACCAACGATCAATATACATCGAGACCCTCGTGCTGGACGCAACTTTGAGTGCTTTAGCGAGGACCCGCTCCTGTCTGGGCACCTAGGTGCAGCTATTGTGAATGGCATTCAGAGCCAGGGTTTGGGGGCTTGTGTGAAGCATTTTGTCTGCAATGACTCTGAGACGATGAGACGGTATTACAACGTCGCCGAGTCGCCGCACGGCCGTACTCTGCGCGAGATTTATCTCGCCGCATGGCAGAACCTGTTGAAAATGTCCAACCCTGTGGCTATCATGACTGCGTGAGTACCTACTTCTGTCTTGCTAGTGATAGACTCTAATGAGTCAAAGGTACAACAAGGTCGATGGAGAATTTTGCTGCGACAATCGTGTCCTTATCGAGGACATACTCCGCAAGAAATGGGGATACGATGGAGCTGTTATGTCCGACTGGTTCGGCACTCGCTCGACAGTCAGTGCCATTAAAGCCGGACTAGACTTAGAAATGCCTATGCCTGTTTTTAGAGGGCCAAAGCTTCTTGAGGCTGTACGCAACGGCGAAGTCACTGAGCAAGAGATCGACTCTCGTGTGTCTAAAGTCCTTGAATTACGAGATCGAACACGCTCCACGCATGGTGAAGGACCGGAGGAATCGGAAATTGTGCGTGAGAGTAATGAAACGGCTCGGAATCTTGCCCTCGAGGGTATTGTCCTATTGAAAAATGATCATAATGCCCTTCCGCTGCAAATTTCCGGTTCCTTGAAGATTGCAGTTATCGGGGAATACGCACAGCGTCCTGTCTTCACTGGCGGTGGCAGCGCGTCCTGCAAGCCCCAATATCGACAGATACCGCTTGACATACTGCAGGAAGTTCATCCTGTTCCGGAACATGTGCAATATGTTTCCGGCGTACGCACGCGTGTCATTGTCCCGGTAGCGCCCACAGACAAGCTGACCACAAAGAGTGGTCAACAGGGCGTTGAGGTTTCATATTTCAATGGCGACTCCGATAAACCATTCCTTACTGAAACGCAGAGCGCGGCCACAGTGTTTATGCTGGGGAACTACAAGCCAGGTTTGGAATTAGCGGGTTCCCACATCGAGATGTCAACTTGCCTTATTCCAACGACCACAGGAACTCACCTCCTTGGGGTTCGCCACTCGGGAGTTTTCTCTTTGCAAGTTAACGATATTGAAGTTCTCAGCGGCGATGCGCCAGACATAACCACCGAGCAATTCTTGTTCCGCCCCCTGAGATACGAATCACGAGTTGAGTTGTCAATGGAGGCAGGCAAACCGTACCATATCCAAGTCACAATGCAAGCACGGAAACCCTCCATTGGCGAGCCAACGCCCTACGGCTTGACACTGTGCTTTGAAGAGTTCTACTCCGAGGCCGATGCAATAGTCGAGGCCGCAAGTGCAGCAGCAGAAGCCGACGTCAGTATAATATATGCTGGCCGCAGCGATCAACACGAATCCGAGGGCTTTGACCTTGAAGAAATCACACTACCCTCCAACCAAACCGCATTGATAAAGGCTGTAGCGGTTGTATCGAAGAAGACTGTTCTCCTACTTCACTGCGGGAATCCAGTCGACGTCAGCAGCTTCGTTGACGACGTCGATGCCATTGCGAACATGCATTTCCCTGGCCAGGAAGGTCCCAAGGCTATGATTGACATCCTCACCGGAAAGGTAAACCCTAGTGGACGCCTACCATCAACGTGGTTCAAGACTCTTCAGGATTGGCCTAGTTACCCTTACTTCCCCGCAAAGCCTGCTGCCGACGGAAGCCATGAGATTCGCTATGAAGAAGGCCTGGAAGTGGGATACAGGGCTGCAGTATCGCCTGACCGGATTCAATGGCCTTTTGGGCACGGCCTTTCGTACACCTCGTTCTCTTACCAGAGCCTGCGAGTCAGTATCGATCCAACTTCACCGGCCAGTCTGCAAATCGCGGTTTCAGTGACCAATACAGGTTCCGTGTCGGGGAAGGAAGTGGTTCAGGTGTATATCTGTCCGCCAGACGCACCGGTATGGAGACCGCAGCGGGAGTTGAAGTGGTTTACCAAGCTTCTCATTGAGCCTGGGCAGACTCGCGAGGTTGTGGCGGAACTTACCATCTCTGACGCATGCAGCCGGTGGGACGAGACTGAGAAGACTTGGGTGATTGATAGAGGAACGCACGGGATAGAGGTAAAGGACTGCCGAGCAAACTTTAGCATATAGCGAACATACCGACTTCCACGCCCATAGTTAATTGTACTATAACCATGTTTAGTTTCTATCGAGCTCATGAGATAGCTCATTGAGTGTCCCATAATCCTGTCTATACAATCACATTGGTCATTGGCTTATCAATTTTCATCTTTGCTCGACTTGCTTCATCACCCTACAACTCGCCAACTTCTCTTCTTTCTTCTTCGAATAGACGTCCTTTTCTATAATGTTGCGGATTATAGCCTGGTCCAGAATTCTACACCATTGATCGATAATCTCCCACCGCTGCCCATCTGCCCATTTGAGGAGGAGGCTAGAATGCTAATTCAGGTTAGGAAATAATCTACCTGTCCAAGGACTATCACCATACCTGAGATTTGTTATCCAGAT
The DNA here is from genome assembly GCA_027569205.1 of Aspergillus kassunensis. NCBI lineage: Eukaryota > Fungi > Ascomycota > Eurotiomycetes > Eurotiales > Aspergillaceae > Aspergillus > Aspergillus kassunensis. The sequence continues at coordinate 32,779 of JAPDEQ010000075.1, read as the reverse complement.
GCTCAAATTTCCACTCATAAGTATCGGTCGTGATGCCAAAGATCTCTGCATTCCTGCCCGCCTTCTTGCGCGCCCGATGGATCATTGCTATCCAGAGTCAGCGGTAGATCACACAGTATGGCGAGAGTCTGTACATACACATGGCTGCGAGGGCTTTCGGAGTCCCGTCATTCATAGCCGCTACTTGCTTCTCGACGACGACCAGGTTTATCTCCAGGTGTTCCGTCACTCCATACCGGAGAACCCAGTCAATGTCACATTCAAGAGAAGGGGGCACTGTGACTGTCTGTCTGAAATCCCAAGAAAGTGTCTCCAGGATCTTGGTAATCTCCTCTTGTCCCTGCTTTGGTTCTATGTCTGAGATGGCTTGTTGGACTCTTTCTTCGAAATTGAAGTAGAGCAAGATGAGATCGAAGCGTGCGCGTACGGAAGAGTGACAAAGTTCGTATCTTTTCAAGAAGCCTTCTTCATTGCTTGTCAGTATTATAATGACAAGAGTCATTGAGCAAAGGAAGTGGTACCAAGGTAATCGGGGGTAGGAAACATGGCTCTTTCCGTGATGTGCCAACGATACGCGGCCTGTTTTTCATCGAGCTCGTGGAATTTGAGTGTTTTGAGATAGGCTTTAAGCTTCTCATCCTTAGAAATTGGCTTTGATTCCGAGTTCCCCATTCTGACAGAGGTTGATGCGGCGGAGGGGGAGTTGAGGAGAGAGAGTTGCAGGAGTCGAAGGTTACTTTTTGGTTTCTCACTCCCTCATCTGGACTGGCAGTCACTACCCACCACCTACGCGCCTTTCTCTTTCTCTCTTCTGCTAGTAACATGGGATCGAGCAGTCTATCTCGGAACCACCCAGTCAATGGCCGATTTTAAGTCCCCCATGACCAATGCATGTTCTGTTGCGCCATGCTGGAATCTACGTGATGCTCTTCCTGAAACAACTCAACACCAACCCCATCTACTCCGAGCGCCCATCCTGGACAACGGATCAATTTCCCCAGATGACCGCCATAGCTGACTCGTTTGCCGCACATGACAATGTGATTGCATTCATGTTCCAGATTGAGGCTACAGCGAACTCGCGAACTCGACAGACGATGCGTACTCCAAGGCCATCGTACGTGATATAAAGGCTTACATAGCTAGCCAGTCGTACCGGGCTATCCCTGTCGGATTCGCGGCGGAGATCTCAGAACTTCTGGAGGACGAGTCTGATTACTTCAACTGTGGCTCAGAGATTGAGTCGGCGGATCTGTTTGGGGTAATAAGCTATGGGTGGTGTGGGAATTCCACGCTGGCAGCGAGCGGGTGGGATGTCCTGAATGACATTCTCGACGACTATTCGATGCCAGTGATTATGTCCGAATATGGCTGTGTGATCACACTAGAGGAGCGCTTTCTCACCGTGGTTAATGCTTTGTCTGGGTCCAATATGACAGATATTCAGTCCGGCGGGTTTCTGTATACCTACTCCGAAGGCTCGATTGGGAACTACGGTAAGTACCGCAAGCGTCCGCGGTAGGGGCCGCTCAAAGCTAATTCCATCCTTAGGCCTCATCGATGTCAGCAAAACGGTGACGCTTTTACGACATTCTCCAGCCGCCTAGCAGCGGTCACCCCAGCCTCAATCAATTCCGACTCCTACACCCCAACAAACACCGAAATGCGAGCGTGTCCAACAGTCGACTCAACCTGACGCGCATCATCAAACCTCCCGCCGCAACCAGACAGTCAGTACTGCGAGTGCAGACTTGGACACATCCTGTGCCAAGTCATTGACGATGACAACGTGGTGGTATTTACTGAGCGAATAGTATGCGACGACGTCCCGGAGGTATGCAATGCTAGGAGTAATCCGGCTACTAGTAACTACGAGCTGTACTCGATGCGCAATATCAGGACCGTAGCTGCCATTCTTGTCAGTAACTACACGGAGGAAGAACGTGGTAGCTCTGCATCTGAGTGTACGCAGATATATACTAGTCAGATCATTATAACGAATCGTACCTACACACCCACGAGAACTTGTACCACACAGCCAATCTACGAAGACTCTTTAGAGACGACGGAGAGTTACAGCAGCAGAAATAGTGGTAAGCGACACCCTAGTATAATCGAAGTTTATCTGACCATGCACAGACAGACAATAATGACAAATCCAGAGGCAGCGGACTCGGTGCAGGTGCCATCGCCGGAATTTTGTTGGCGTTGTCGTCGGTATCGCGATTATAGCACCTGGTTTATTCTTGCTCAGATGGCGCAAGAGGTACAGGGCCGTCGAGGCGGCTGAGCTTTCAGATAACTATCGAGAAAAGGTTGAGCTGCCGACGCAGGGCTCCGAGGTTGCTGAGCTGCAGGATGAGATGCCTCCAGAGTTGTACGGAATGTCCCTGATGAGCTACCGGGGTCGGAACGACGTAGTAGTCACTAATCTTGGAATATCATGATATTGTACGTTGATGAGACTGATACTTTTAGATATATATTGCATGGTATCTGAATCTTAGACTGAACACACTAGACCATTATTATAGCTCTATGAAGCTAAAGGGTAACCAATACATAAGTATGTAGTTATTAATTAAGATGAGTGTCATTGTTGGTGAGCTCTTAACGGGTGCTAATCCTGGACTTATACTAGTAGCTACTGATGCTAGAGACTTAGGGCAATATAAACTCATATAATAAAGCCGAGCATCTCAGCATTGGATACGCCCCTGTAGTGCGTGCTACCAAGTCACAAAGACGGAGTCTCAACCTGGGATATAACATCCCTCAACAACTTCAACGATTCCCGCGCAAACGCAACCATATTCTCTGCGCGATCAGAACTCCCCGTCTCGACCTCCCGCGTAACCCGTCCCTGCGCAGTAGACACAGCCACAGCTACATAGCCCCTACACATTCTTAGATACTGTTTATATATACGAAAGAGAGGTACTTACGGCGTCCGATTCCTCGTCGTCCCACCCGTCGGCCCCGCCGTGCCGCTCTCACTGACCGCATACGTCGAGCCTAGGGTCCTCCGGGTATGCTCCGCCAGGTTAGCGACAATCTCAGGTGTCGGCCCGCTGTAGCCTTCCAGGTTTGCCTGTGTCCAGCCTGCGAATGCGATGCGGGACTCTAGAGTGTAGACTGTGAGTCCGCCTTTGTATATGGCTGATGCGCCTGAGGCTGAGAGGAGAGATGCGGAGATGAGGCCGCCTGCTGCCTGAGAGGTGGTCAGAATGTTTACCTCGGGCGTCGAGGTTGTTTATTGAGGGGGAGGATGACGTACCGTCTCGGCAACAGAAACGGTTTCATTTCGGGATTTCAGGAGGTCGAAGATCTCTTGGATGAGCAGTTGGAGGCTGAGAGGAGGGAATTCTGCCATCTTGTGGTGCGGTAGATGAAACTGTAGGTGGATTGAGGTGATTGAGGTGATTGATAACCTTCAAATGGCGGGGTAGACGATGTTGACTAAGCCAGGACCACCTTGGATGGCATTGTAAGAGGGCATCCTACTCACTCGAACCATCCAAGGTTGAACCTTGGAAATTCAGTACCAATTTTATTTCGACCCAATTCTCAACCTTGCCCTAATTCCCGACAGTGACTCGTATCCTGACCCCAAACACGAGGGATGCTCATACTCCTCGAAGCGTCGAGCGTCCAGAACAGCCACATCACTCTCACTGTTATCCAGAACGGTCTTGACGTCCTGCGCGGATATGGATGGAGTGTGATTAATAGCTTCGACGAGTTCGCCAAATGTCTTGGACGGCACATTCACATTGCCATAGACCTCGCCAACCAGGGCGTACCCAGACAGCCCGCCTTCCAAGACAGCGACGTCCGATATTCGAGGGCTAAGATCCGGGCTGTGGCCTGCTCAGTGCAATCCTCGCCATCGTAGTAGACGACAACTGGGGTAAGCAATCGAGAAACCAGGGGAGGTAGTTTCTTCTCCATCTCCGATACTGGCACGCCAATTGCGAATAGGGGATGGGACTCGGCATAGGGCCTCTATAGCAGACGTCTAAAAGGGCGATTTTATGGTGGTTTACCCAATGCTGGCGCAATTCGCCCGGTTATCGATTTGACCATTTTTCTGGGGGCGTGAAAGAGACTGGAATTGAGATGACAAGCAAGCGCTTTAGCAGCAAAGCTCCATAGAGTCCACTCGGCTATTCCATTCTTTTTTGGAGGTTGCTGGGACTTTTTACTTTAAACATGATTGGCCTCTTGATTGTATCAGAGCAAAAGTAAGTGACGGCATCAGACCTCCAAATAAGCACCACCACAATCCAACCTCACCTCCTGCTTGGCCTATTAGCTGACTCTAAATAAGATCAGACCACACAAATATGCTCCGTAGCATGAATCCCACTCGACAGGAGCGAAAATCCTGCGAAACATGCCGTAAGCCGAACCGTTCCATGATGAAAAGAGATACTGAGATACCCAAAGAGCGGTTGTTCGCGTTGCCGGAGCCTGTCCTTGACTTGTAGATTCAAAGACAAAGGAGCCCCTGAAAGGCCGAGAAAGCGGCCCGATGACAAATGTTCGGGCTTGACAGGAGCATCCTCAAGCCCCTCGCATGTTTCGCCAATCGTTCCGGTACCGCGAACGGTTGTACCTTCCCTGCTAATGGAAGCACGATCTGAATTGTCCGCAATTTCGATCCTCTTCCCCGTGGGATGCTGCTTGGAGACAGTGATACATATGCCATTCCGATTTCATGGCAAATACCGCACGATTTTGACATCCTTCCGACGTTGATGGAGTCATCTGTGTCGTTCTCAAAGTCTTATAAATGCGGCGAAGAGGTCTCCGGTATCGTTCCGAGCCTGAGTCGAGCGAGCATGTCACACGATATCATCTAGACACTTCGGACAGGCGTGTCTATCGCAGAGAGACTCCTGACCTGTCCGATCTGTTATGACGTGTCAAAAACCCCCCGGTGACTGCAGAATGTACTCCTGATCGGCCACTCCATGTTCAAGGTCATAACAGGGTACCAAAGGTACCTACGTTAGCTTAATGATAAAGATAAAGTCTATGCCGGAAACGAGCGAGAGACCGTTTATCTTGAGTGCGGGCTTGGAGGGGTGGATTTACAAATCGGCAGAGAGAAGCTGAAGGAGCTTGTCATGCACGGCCTCCAGACTGATATCGAGCGGCTTCTCGTGCTGGGGAAGAAGTTTACCCAGCATCAGCGCAATCGCCATATGGTTAGCCACGAGGCCTGCCCTAATCCTGAGGGCCGCTATCGGCAAAAGCAAGAGGGTATTGGTAACTCGTTGGTTATCTGTCCGTATCATCCTATAGCCCGGGGGCTGGTGCCTTGTTTCCGCATCGTGGATGAGGTGCGGGGGATGATCCAGCAGATTGCAGATGTTGTTATGTGATACCCGTATTTATATGTTATTCTGGCACACTGCGTTTGCCATCTATTCTGGTAGGACTAGCTACCTTCTATATCCCTCTAGACTAGGTCTGGCAGTGTGACTGCACGCTACACCCGTTCACTTTCGGCTTCGCACTGCAAGGCATATCCCCAAGCCTACAGAAGCATGAAGAAATGATTTCCACACCTGCCTCTACCAGAGCAAGGGCTAGCTGCTTTTTAATAATATTCGCCTCAGCATGGCGCCCCAAATGTTCAAGACACTCATGGTACCCATGAAGCTGATGAGCCCGTTTAGGCGTCGGAGCCAGCCCCAAATCCTCAGCATAGGCCTGTGCTGCCCGCTCAATTCTACCCTGCTCCAAAGAGAGCGCTGTATATGCATGCCGCGCTGGAAGCATCCACCCCCACGGCTCAGCAAACGGCAGCTCGTCTTCCAGCGTGATTGCGTCCTGTAATCTGCTAAACGCAGTCTCATAATCACTCCGTCTGTACTCGATTTCGGCATGCAGCATTGCAGATGCTACTATATCGATAATTGTTAGGGAAGTCGAGCCTTATAGGAGGGACAAGTTCAGACGCGGCTTTAAAGAGCTCGCGCTCCTTGTCGGCTTCCTTGAGCTGTGATGTGGCTGCGTACGTGATACCCGACGCCGAGGCCGCCCTGCCTGCAGCTGAGCTGATCCGCGAGATGATTCCGGATACCGAGCACACGTACCACATGCCTGCTCATATCGATGTCCTTGTTGGTGATTACCGGCGTGCAGTTGAATATAGCTTCAAGGCGACTGTTTCAGATGACAAGTACTTTCAGCATAATGACGGCCTGACGTTATATAGCTACTATCGCCTGCACAACAGCCTTTCGCTCATCCACGCTGCAATGCTTGGTGGGAAATCGAAGCCCGCATTGGAGGCGACGAGTCGGATGGAGGTGACTATCACGGAGGAAATCGTTCGGGTCGAGACCCCTGCCCTTGCGAACTGGATGGAGTTTTTCAAGGCTGTTAGAGTCCACGTCCTTATTCGGGTTGGAACGTGGGAGGAACTCAAAGGGCTCGAACCGCTTGACGATAAGGGCCTTTACTGCGTAACTAATGTAATGAGGCACTATGGCACTATCAGGTGGATGTACATATGCGCGGGGCCCGGATGGCTTTCAATTCCCGGCATCTTGAGAGCCCGCTCAAGCAATTTCACTTCGAAGACGGGGGAGGAATGGATCGGGAGCCCCGTAGCGGTGGCGTATAACTTCCGTGGAGCGCAATTCATCAATGCGTCCGCGAAGAAGAGGGTGATGATATCGATATCGTCACGGCCAAAGGCCGTGTATACCTCTCCATCGCATCAGCGTAATAACCCTAACACCTAACCCTAAATCCTAACCATCTTCAGATCACAAGATCCATGACGCTGCCGTGGGCACGTGATAAACATGCGATAGAATTCTATCTTGACTCACATCTCGCACCTGAATGAAAAGTTCTCCCTCCATCATTCTTTAGCTGCTGCGAAGCTGTCACAACAAGTATCCAGCATCCAAGAACAAGAATGAATCCCACCAACTCCCCAGAGGGGTTTTTTGTCCTTTCTCCTAACCCAACCACCCCTTCACTGAAACGGAAGATAACACCGTCTTCAGAATTGTCTCTCCTAAAGAGAATTTTGCTCGTCTCTCCCACGCGGCACTTCCTGCCACAGCCGCTACTTGCGCCATCGAACCTTTCTCAATTTGTCCAGGGATTATCGGCCCAAGGCGGAACCGCTGTTGGTAAGTGATTATCCTGAAGAAGCTTCACAGAATGCAATAATAATCAAGACCTAGAAACTGAACGCCCTCTACTTCTGCATCATGCCCACCCCGACCCTGTCCCCGCCGCTCTTGAGACAACGGAGCCAAGCGCAATAACTCCACGGGAAATCGTATTCGAGTTCGACTTTCAGAACCCGCCGGAAAAGTTCCACGACCAGGAGTGCCAGAGACTCCTACTGGCAGCCTTCCCTAATGCCGATCGGGTCGAGTTTGACGACAGGATCCTTGTCTTCCATTTCGCTCAGCTTCCTTCTCGTCCATGGCCGAGAAAAGTGGCCGGAGTGCCATGTTACTTTACTGATAAAGAAGATGACGTTGGCCCTATCGTTCCCCTTCTGCGCCGGCGCAGTCGATCTAGGATCGAACTATCAAACGATCTGGATCTCCGGGGCGCTGAGACAGCTGTAAATCTTGTCTTTGATTTAGTCAAGGACTTTTTTCTACGGGCCGCAATCCCCATTACTGAGTTCCAGTTTTGGGGTCGTCTAGTTGTTATTGTCCTAGAAAGCGAGAAAAACGAGGAAATCCTATCGAAAGTTCCGCGATCCGTGGCGCAATGCAACTGCTTTTATATTTTCGAAGAAGAAATAGGGCGGCCGACAGCACATTCAGAAGCCAGAGCAGCGACACCGAACGGAGACATCGATAACTCCGAATACGAGCAGCTACGACCTGGCGTGGTTGTGAGCTCGGGAAAAAACCCTGTTGACGGCTCGGAGCTTCTGACTTCGTCCGGGATCCTCCTGCGAAACAATGTCGGGGCCCAGGTAATGACAGTCGCGGCGCACGGGTTTCCCGGACTGCCGATGAACGGGGTAGTATACCACCCAAACCACACAGGGAGGGCTATTGGCGAGATGGTCGAGGAAATAAGGTATACCGATGTTGCCCTAGTGAGACTTAACGAGGGTGTCACCTTCAGTAACGAGCCCTTTCAAAACAGCGTTGTACCTAGACCTTCGTTCAAGCTCGCCGGTCTGTCCAGGGCGGCGGAAACTAGAATCGGCCACAATATCTTTCTTAACAGCCCCTTCTCTGGGTTTTTGGAGGGCACAAGGCTAAATCACTCATTTATTCGAGTCCCGAGCGATGACCCCCATACCATCAAGCAACAATGGATACGGTGTCAGTGGGATTATATGGGACAAGGGGCCAGTAGTGCAATGGTGGATGGAATATGTGGCTCTGCGATCTGGAACACGGACCATATGGTGCAGGGATTTTTCCGCTATGCTCCTACCGCGGGATTATTTGTTGATTATTGTCTGAGTGTCGCCGCCGACCACCTTCTGGATAAGGGGTACTGGGTAGTATAGTACGGAGATCTATGTCCGGCTTATTATCTTGTATTGAGTTAGTACAATGATCAAAAGCCTAACCAATTCTATAGTATTACTCAGTAGCTGCTCAATCTTCCATTTCCAAAGCTTTTACTTATGATAGCCTTTGTGTAAGATAGTCGCTGTCGACCGGAATAGCGTATGCTTACTAGTTACCGCAACGTTTTCGACAAAATTCCTCAAAAGGGCAAGGCTATTGCACGTTCAATACTCATCTTGCTTAGCTTCTAGTTCGTTTATATAAGAAACAAACGATTCTGGAACATTATTTGGTTGTTGCGCCGCCGCCGGATCAGTAGGTCAAACCCTGGGCTAGTACACGAGTCGGGTTTGCACTATGCTGGTAGGCCAGCATTTGGTCAGCGCCTTGTTCTGAATCGGTCTGTTAAGTGTTGACATTATGACGAATCTGATTACGGAGTACTAGTAAAGGTATACCTTCCAGTCGAATGAGGGCACGCTAGAAAGAAATAGTAAAAGAGTGGACTCGGTAGAGAGCTCAATGGCTGGCTCCAGAAGACCCGATTGCGTTCGCTGCCTGTAATCATCATCAGCAAACAATAACGGGCGTTAGCAATATGAATAGAAACGAAATACCTTCTCCGCAACAGCATAAACCGAACTTTGAATATGCGTAGCCGGCAACATCGGGAAAACACTTGCGTCAACAACCCTCAAGCCGCGTACTCCGTGCACCTTGAACTCAGTATCAACAACGCCGCCAAGCTCGTATTTGCCAACTGAGCAAGTCCCCGAGGGATGGAACAGCGATTCCGCGGCTCTTCGAATATAACCTTCCAAATCCGCATTTGAGGTAACATTGGCTCCGGGAACCAGTTCAACGGGGTTAAAAGTTGCCAACGAAGGCGTCTCCGTCACTGATCGAGCGTACTTGACTGCCTCGACGAGAATCTTCGCATCAATTGGGTTCCGAAGGAAGGCGGAATCAGCGAGCGGGGCAGCGAACGGGTCCGTGGATGCGAGGCGGACACTTCCCCGAGAGAAGGGGTGCTGCAGTCCGATGACGAAGGTGCCGTCTGCCCATAGAATCTCAATCTGGGCCTGGTTGTGAGCGAGGATGCCCTTCGTGAGGAGTTTGTGTTGAATAGCGTAGCCGCGCTTTACGCTGGCGGGTGTATCGGGGTCCAGGTAGCGTTTGCTGTCTTGATGCTTTCCGAGTCCGTGGAGGGAGGCTGCTTGAGTTGTGAAGCTCTCGGCTGGGAGGAAGGCGAGAAAGTCTCCTGTTGCGTCGGCGTAGGGGCCAGTTCTGTGAGTGTTGTATAGGGCGAGGGATTCGGCCGCGAACGTGGTGTTGGTAGTCAGGTTTGTGGCTGTCAGGGGGAAAGGGACTAGTCGACGGTTAGTATCGAGGTCTTGATGTCTGGTTGTAGTTACATAGTACTCACAAGAAAAGACGACAGGGATATAAAGATGATCTTGGAAATTGCGGCCGACGCCAGGAACATTGGCGACGGTGGAAATGTTCAACTCAGAGAGCATGACCGGGTCGCCGATTCCAGACAGCTGAAGAATCTGAGGTGTGTGGATACTTCCAGCAGCCAGGATTGCTTCCTTGCCGACATTGACGACTTTTGGGACTGCAGATCGAGACGCAGCAAACTAGTAATTCTCTGTTAGTGTCTATACAGGGTTCGGTAGGTTCAGATACCTACTTCGATTCCTGTTATCCTCGGCCCATGGGGAGTCTGCTTGCTTATCAGTCGAGTCACCTTCCGACCTGTGATGAGACTAAGCCCAGGCCGGTTGAATGCCGCCTTCCAGTAAGCCCTGCGAGCATCGCTTCGAGTGGCTGTGACTGGATCTTGGCTATGGGTACTGAAGTATCCGCCTACAGCATCCCCGCTGGCAGCATCATGAGGGATACGGACACCGAGGCTGGTCAGAGCACTATAAAAGTGCTCTAGAAGGATGAGCAGTGTACACACTACCACCAGAATAAACGATAAAGGAATGGATTGATACTTACTTGTTGAAGGCCAAATCCAAGGAGAATAGCTCGACTGGAGGTAACCAGTTGAGCCGTGCACTGATGTATCATACGTGATATTCCATTCGGATGCAACGTCATGACTTGGAGGTGTAAAGGTCTCACTCTGTACAATGAATGTCAGAGTCAGACATTCAACACAGCCTGAGAACAGAGACGCACTTTTCTGAAGTACGGTAGGAGATCTCTCCACCCCCAACCGAGATTGCCGAGTGCTTTCCAACGGTCATAGTCGGCACTCGATCCCCGGTCAAAGACCATACGGTTGAGCAGACTCGAACCGCCGACTGCCTTTCCCTGCGGGATAGACACAGTGCGGTCCGCTGCATCCGTGTTCGATACGTAGGTCAGGTTCCAGTCATACTTTGTGCCGATGGCATTTCCTGCTAGTCCGGGGATGAGGATGTAATCCTCGTCTTGATCGCTATAGCATCAGTTAGCATGGGCAGAATATGTATTGTTTTTCCATGTCTATTTGCATCTGTTTGATCTGGATTGATTGTGCAGGGATACGTACAAATCACCTGCTTCGATGACAAGAATGCTATACTCTTACCACACAATATCAATAATCGAAACCATTTATAGCACAAGACGCAGCCAGTTGTAGCTGAAAGTTACAGCAGCATGGCCTACTTACTTGGGTTTTCCGACAGACGATTGGCCACAGTGAGACCTGATACCCCTGCACCGACGATCACATAGTCATAGGTGGGCAGCAACTGAGAATCACAGGTGAGGACTTGGCCCTCGAAATCAGACTTGGATATGGCCGATGACACGAGACCGAGCCCGAGAGTCAGGCCTGCAATGCTGGTTCCCCATGTACGATGCATGGTTGTTGTATGCTGGTTGGGGAGGAAGGTAAGTTCAAGTCAACGAGAAATAGGAGGCGTAGAGCGTAAGCGAGATTGCCAGACCTCCTAGCGAACAGGGATATCTACTAGTTAGTTTCTCATTAAAAACCCGGTTTACTAGTGAGCCTTGGGAGGTAAACTAGACATGGATGGCACGATACCTTTCCATATGCAGGACGGACTCCGACGGAGCAGGTCCTTGCGTTCGTCCATCTCCGGAAGAATTGTCATAAAGGCTTTAGCCGTTTATCCACAACTATATCCGCCGTTTGCGTAGGACCTGAATGCTCTCGTTTATCGGTGGAGCCAGCAGTCGGCCCTGTCTCTCTTCCACAGCCATGGGAATAATCGTGATTGCGTCGAGCTTCAGCGCAATTTCTACCTTCTTTGTCGTCTTGAGGCTATTCACAAGGCTCTATTTGATCAAGAATACTGGGATAGATGATTATACCATAGCAGCCGCATTGGTAGGTCTCCAGCGCTATATCAAGGTTGTTGCTAATTCCTCAGTGCTTCGCTTGGTGTTCCTTTGGTTTCCTCATACAAGGTCTGTCTATATCATTAGGCCTTCTTGATCGCCTATTTACTAAATACCTATTACTCAATGTTAGAGGTCCATTATGGCGTCGGACAACCCACGGCCTCCCTATCAGTGGAGGAAATCAAGTTACAGCTCAAAGTAGGTTATTCAACCTCCATCAATCGTAGAGCTAACGAGGTCTAAAGGCTCTATGGCTCTCAATCCCGCTCTACAATATGTCCCTCACCTTAACAAAAGCATCGATTGTCTTCTTGTACCTACGGATCTTCGTGACGCCGAAATTCATCCTGGCCGCAAGAATCGTCCTCGCGGTCATCGTTGTATATGGTCTGTGGACCGTCATCAGCGCCTTTCTGAATTGCCTGCCGATAAACTCATTCTGGGATACGTCGATTCCAGGACACTGCATTCCGAAGGCCTTTCTATGGTACTTCAATGCAGGAATGAATATCGCTACTGATCTTGCTGTTCTCATGCTACCTGTTCCAGTACTCTCGCATCTGAGGTTACCGCGAAGGCAGAAGTTCGGGGTTATACTTATTTTCGCCACAGGTGGATTGTGCGCTCCTCTCTCCAAGTGAGTATAGCATAGGGCATCTAGACTGATTTATTTCTATAGCACCTGCGTCACGAGTATGATTCGCCTTAACTACCTTACAATAGCCACACATAGCCTTGACCCCATAAGTAAGAAACCATTAACAAGAGCAAATCAAATCTAACCAACATAACGGCGTAGAGGACAACGGTCCGATAGCAGCCTGGTCCCGAATCGAACTCAACATGGGAATCATCTGTTCCTGTCTTCCTCCGCTGCAGCCACTGGTGACTAGAATCCTCCCGCGACTGCTCGACTCGGTATCACGCCCTCGAGGACCAGACAGCGCGACGGATACCGGTCGGAATATGGATCGTATATCGGGAAGAAAGAAAAGAATATATTGCGTTGGTGAGGTTACGATCACGCAAGAGCTGCGGGTAGAGACATCGGATCGGGAGATTATTAGTGATACGGGGAGTGACCGAGGCTTGTGCTGAAGAATTCGAAGTGACTACTTTTAACATTGCTATAAATTACATCCAGTAGCTTGGGGAGAGGGCTCCCTTAGCAAGTGCTCGTTCTGTTTTCTGATATGTTTCAAAAACCGAGTCGTGGGACTTGGTTTTCAAGCTTGATCGTGACGATATCATCTACCACCCCCCGGTGTAGCGACCTGGAGAGGATATTGGCATTGGTCTGGAAGGGCTCTTCGTTGTTCAGAGTCACAGATTCTGCATCTGTAAAGCTGGCTTTCAAAGCTCGTCCCTGGAGATATAATCAGGCAATCAATAATGGCGCAATTGGCACACCGCTGCGCAGTGGGTTAAGGCGAGAGTGGCCAAGGGAGTTGACAAAGGGGTGGCACACAGTGAGATTGGAAACCAGCCTATTATTGGGGTGTGGTAGCGAAAACTGTGAAACTCCATGCATTAATGCGAGGCTGCACCGTCAGTTGAAACCTTCTTATCCATCCTCCCGTGTTCCTAGCTAAGAGTAGAAGCCATGGAGTTGCGATATGCCTGCACGCTGTTACTTGACTTAAAAGAGAGGAACAACTAACTCAAGATGAGGGGTGTTTCGGAGCAAATGGTTTCCAAGAGTTGAAAGTACAGAATATTCTAAGTAACTGAGTTTAAACTTATCCACCTGAAAAAGGCCAACAGAGCATTGGCAATGCGCATAGCATCCAGGTTCCCTCGATAAAGTCACGCCCAGCCCAAAGGCGACTGAGCCATATGCCTTCCAACGCCCGTATACCCAGCCTGGAAGCAAACGTTGATCCTATCGCGGGTGGCAACCTCGATCTTCTCTTTCCACCTCCACCCCAACTTACCATTGTAGACCACCCACAACTTGGGTAGAATCCGAACATCCTGAGCGCAGTACTTGGTAATAGCCTCCGACAAGGGCCGAGTATTGAACACCTCATAAGATCCACCGCGCTCAGGCGCGAAGAGCTGTCGGCCATGATCTTTGATATCTTTCCACGCGCTGGCTTCAAACCATGTCAAGCCTGCGTCACGCTCGATGCACCGGGCAAGACCGTTTATAAGTCTTCTCGACCCACTCCGAGTTGCGAGCTCAAAGAGCTGTATATCCTGGATGCCCGCGAGGTGGACGCCGAAATGGGCATACAAAGCGTCAGAATCGTTGCGAACATCGAAAAAGGCCTTCTGAATGCCTTTGTCTTCCAGTATGCCCTTTAGGGTTTTACCGCTTCTAGGATAGTGGGAGAATGCTTCCTGGCCCAGAGTATGGACGTCAATGAGGTACACCTCGTTTCTGGGGAGCAGAAAGATTTGCATGATTGAGATTGAGCCGTGTCGAGAAAGGTTTATGCCTTCGAGGTCGACGTAGATGGATAGAAGATCCTTTGGAACGTCTGTGAGGAGTTCAACCAGGTCGCTGATGGCGGCCGTCGTATCGATGATCTTTGGGGTCGGGTCGGTCATATTGGGCTCGGGTGAGCTTATAGGACAAAAGGCTGAAATAAATTAAAGTAGACTTGATTCCTTGAAGATCTGGGAACTTGAGAAGAATGAGCTGAACACATAGCTGTACTTATAGCTCAGACGCCACTATATACCTATGTGTATCAATGCCTGTAGTTTATCTGTAGTACATGATAGAGTACTGAGAAAAGTGCAATCGGCGATAATTGAGGCCTACCATGCATATAAAAACCTAAGCTACCTTGTCTAATCCACCTGTTCTTTCAGTAGTACAAGGATAGATTCTATTAACATCCACTAAGTTGCTGGCAGGTTGACGCAAAATCCGTTTCTGAGGCCTACCACGGCCGTAGCTGGTTAATTAGCCAATAGCATTGGCATCCCAAGCTGCATATGCATGATTCAGTGACAGCTTATAACGAGCTAACTCGAACAGGAAATTTAATGGCTGCCTGGGCTCTCTATCCGTCAAGTACCTATATAAAGAAAGGATTCCTTGACTGGATGTGTTCTTCAACAGCGGCGCCTCTCGCAAGAGGTCGCCTAGTCCCTGTTTACCACAAACCGACCGCTGTTAACCCTTTGTCATTTCTCATTATTCCTTTCTATCCAGCTCTTTTTGGCTTCTACTTTCCGGTTCTTTATTTCGTCCAGAAGGAAGGCAGGCCCCTTCCGGTTTAGAAAGCCGGACCTCAGTAGCCCTCCTATCTCCCTTTCCTCCCAGGATAAACAGTTCCAATCACAGCTTTGTTGGCAGTCATCTAAGCGAACATCATCACTATCAGCATTTCGACTGCGTTAACCCTGCGTGGTTAGATATTGGGCATCCTGGCCCTGACCTTGGACTTTCATCTTCTTCTCAATTCCTTCAGACCCCTTCACTACCTGATGGTGATGATGATGAAGTTCGAAGTGATTCCCCACCCCAACTCTCGTTCCCACCGGATACAACTGGAGATCTCCTATCACCAGCCCCGACAAACCCACGGCCGACCCGTTCCGAGGATACCCCAACTTCCTACGCTTTAAAGTGTGATATCTGTAACCTCACTTTCCAGAAGCCACATGTACTCACGTAAGTTAAGACTTCCCAGCCTGGCTTTAGGCCATTACTCTAACTCCAGGGCTGACCCTTTCAAAGCCGTCATAAGAAATCCCACGACAAACCCTTCAAGTGCAGAGTCGACGGCTGTACGTCAGCATTCCGGTACCGCAAGGACCGCACGCGACACTACGGCACGAAACACCCTGATATGGTTGCAGGGCGTACATATTACTTCTGTCACGTTGAGGGGTGCAAATATAGCGTGGAATTTGGCCGCGGGTTCCCTAGGAAGGACAATCACGATCGGCACCTCACAAGCCATGCTAAGAAGGGGGAACTTTGAGTTATCTACCATTGCTGCATATATACCGTACACTCTCCTTAAATATCCAAATTGTTGTTGGCAATCCTTCCTCATCCGATTAAAATTGGTCGGGTCATGACGTTATATCTTCGTATGGGACCTAGCAGGCAGTGAACTGTCCCAGACTAATCAACCTCCTCCGCTCGTAGTCCTTCAACCACAATCCTCTGCTCATATTTATCTATGTATTTGCTCCGCCTTGTTGTTTGCTATAGTGTTTTCCCAGCCGGTCATAAGGTTCATCGAAAAGGGTTTCAACTCCACCGGCCTCAAGAAGGGCGCAGATAATGACAAACTCATTGCGGCCTTTCGGGCACATCTCCGTGAAGTTACAGGTATTAATTAGTTTAGTTATATATGTTTGTTGATAGAAGGCAAGTACATACGACCATAGGGAGTGGAAAACAGGGCTTCCCGTCTGCTCAGCCGTACTTAAGCCACTCGCCGGCTGGTTAGTAGTATGGTGTTTTATTATACCCGACACTAGGAGCTGCCCCATACTCGTGACCTCGTATTGTAAATTTGCGGAGACGCCCTCATTGGATTTCTCTGGTGGAAAGCGCAAATACTTCAACAAGGGTCACGAGGATATCACTGAGCTTTTCGCTCAAGTTGTCAGACAGGGCTTCGCGTCTGTATGCTTTGAGATGGATGGTGAAGTCCTATGCTGTCAGTGGGTTATCGCATCCCCAGAAGTAATTGATACCTTTAATATTTCCATTAATTCCTGGATTGCATTGTACGCTTTTGAGACACCCTTTGCGGCGCCTATTAGGTAGGCAATGGCCCCGAAGACAAGACTCGCTGGGGGAAACACTATGGAATCAGCGCCTGATCTGAGATCACCAAGCAATTGCACGGGGATTAGAGCCGTTTCCATCGTGTTGAAGATATAGCTTCGCCTTTCTCATTAACCTCCATGGAATAAACGAGACAGCCGGCACGATTAGGGCTAATCCAGCGCCGCCTCCAACACAACTCCAATCGCCCACCGCATGCAAATCCATTCTATTTTTATATTTTATATACAAAGCGAGTGTCTATACTTGCTATCTAGTGCCTTAGAAACAGGTCTTTGACGGGAATGGACTACAAATTGTGAATGGAATATATAAACCAAATATCCATGTATATGCCCAGGACTATGTATCTCATCAGGTACTCGGGGATATTCGGGTTAATTGACCAGGGTCTAACTAGCTAAGGATAAGTAAGTACCTTGAATATAGTGGCGATATCCCCGACGAGAGAACAAAGGGATGTTAGAGTTTCAATTGGCTGAGAAAAGATCCACCGCTAAGTTAGCTTCGGTCTGGTCCTTATAAGGCTTAAATACCCCCCCTCCAGCCGGTCTTTTCTTCCATCCTCAAGGTGATACTCTATCCCACTCCAAAATGGCCCCCAAAGAAAAATCTCAAGATGGCGGATTGCCAACACAATCCAGATCGCGAGCTGCGACCCTGGTTCGGGATTTCTTCCGAAACCCGCAGACGTAAGTTGTCCACGCTCCATTGCTGGTCTCAAGCTAACGCTCTAGCTAGCTTACCTCGTAGCGCCCTGCTCTCGGTGTTCGTGTCATGGGTTCTGGACTACGTGGGGTGGAGTAACGGGAGATGGGTGTGCAATGGACTCTTGGTACTGATGTCTTTGATGTCGTGGTATTTTGACGGACATTAATCGTCTGATCAGCTGGATCAGAAGAAGGACTCAACACATGTAGCCATTCATTGACCTGCTACCTATATCATCTTGTTCTGTACTCCCTAGTCCATGATATTAATATCGTGTTTTGTCATTGCGACTGCCAAAGCAAAGGCCTACCTAGACTACCTACCTAGACCCATACTCGGAGTACATCTACGGAAAACTCCGCTAGGGCTATTGAGATCTCCACTTTGCATGCAACCTTCCCGATACCGTTGTGCCTCTAAGCCATGATGTTTTGGTCCAACATTCCTATTAGTGCGATATGGGTTAAGGCCACTTAGAGCAGGAAAGTCTTGCATTATGGCCAAGAAAAGCTGTTAATACCCTAATCTGGGGTTAATTATCAGAGTCCTATTCCAACTTAGCATTCTGTTCTTACTAACTTGAAAAGACATAAACCCTGATCTTGATTTATGCCGGTATAACTGGAAAAGAACTCTGTAGAGACCGTGTGTTTGAACTTGGCTGGGGGTAACCTCATTAGCGCAGTAGAACAAGCTTTGAAGTAGATAAAGTCCTGTGTAAAGGTATAAAATGAAAGGATCCTTCCACGTACGGACAAGATTTGATCAAGAACTGCAGGTCGACCATCCTCTATTAATGGGAAGATTTTCCAATCCTCCATCATCTCCTCGATAAGAGCCCTGTCATGGAAAGAATATTCTGGCGTTAAGGTTTCTAGAAGGCTGATACTTAGGATCAAGCACCTCCGGTGAGTTTCCTCTCAGGATTTTGGACCACTAGTCATGCATTCGAGTGAAGTAGTTCATGAGCTCCTAAAAAGTCTTAGCATGTATTAGAGTACTTGAATAGCCATATACCTCAGGACACTGGACACAAAGCCACTGACTTAGATATGAAAGCTTAAGAGACTGCCACAACCCCCAAAAAAGGGAGCAAACTATCTACTACCCTACACAATCAGGTGTAATTTATCTCCAGCCGCTTTAGCTCCCGCTGGGTGTTTTTATTAAGCCATCCACACCATTTGAGCTCGCCATCAGCATTGCGTTGCAACTGATAATGGCGAATGTTTTAATATATGACTCCATCACAATGCTTTTAAGCATTCAGGTGCTCATCTTCTATTGCCTGCTGCAGGTCGGGTGGAAGTACTATAATCAATGAACACAAATACTGCAGGTCTAGATGCTTCTTACTGTTACTATAGACCTGCTGTTGTATGTTTTTCTTTAATCAGTTTTTTTGACTCGTTGGACGCCGCAGGTAATACATTCCCGTTGGGAAAAGTCGAGTTATCCGTCTTGACAAGGATAATCTGCTCGCCCGTATAGATACTCGCAGGATGGTGCTTCGGGAGCCCCGACAAATGTAACCATTGTAATAACATGCTTGCCGTCAGGAAGGAAATCCCTGGGCAATGTGGGTTTATGAGAGAGGTACATGCGCCTGGGGTAGAGAAGGCAGAGACTGGGGGCAAACGGAGCTATGATCGATGGGCTCGGGCTGTAGGGTTGACGATAGAGTTACAGTTGCAGTTGCAGTGCTATCCAATGCAGGCATGAATACGAAGGAAAACCCCCGCGGGAGCTTTTATTGGCTTACATGGGTTTAGACCTACTAACCGGTAGGTATGACCTGGATTTAGCAATAACTTCCGAGCATGGCCGCTCACTACCAGTTTATAAGGCGCGCCTTCGGCATCAAAGAATAAAAAAATAATCCTCTTCTCTACCACCTCATTTTTCCTCCAACCTATTTCCCTCTTGAGCTCAGACCATCCGCCATGTCCGAAGAAGCCGCTATGTGGGCGCAAGCCACCGACACCACCGGCACCACCAACACGCCCTCCCCTTTAACTGGGTCGAACATTGCCGTCCAGAACCTCCCCCTTCCCTCCAACTTCATCTGGGGCGCCGCGACCGCAGCGTACCAAGTCGAAGGCGCCGCTCAGGAAGATGGCAAGGGCCAGTCTATCTGGGATGTATACTCGCACCTGACACCGTCACGGACGAATGGCGAAAATGCAGACGTGACGTGTGACCATTATCACCGCTTCGCGGAAGACATCTCGCTCATGAAAAGTCTCGGGATGGAAACATACCGGCTATCGATTTCCTGGTCGCGTGTGATCCCACTCGGCGGTCGCAACGACCCCGTCAATGAAGCCGGAATCGCATTCTACAACCGTCTGATCGATACCCTCTTCGCTCACGACATCGTACCCTCTGTTACACTGTACCACTGGGATGTCCCGCAGGCTCTATACGACCGCTACAAGGCATTCCTCAACACGGAGGAATTTAGAGCTGACTTCGAGCGGTATGCCAGACTGTGCTTTGCATCCTTCGGCGACCGCGTGAAGTCGTGGGTTACCTTCAACGAACCGTATATTATCTCTATCTTTGGACATTTGAATGCAACGCTGGCCCCAGGGCACGGTGCAGAGTTTGGCACGGACACAGTGCGTGAACCCTGGCGGGTAGGGCATACGCTTATCCTCTCGCATGCATCGGTCGTGCAAATCTACGCGACCGAGTTCAGAGAGCAGAAGGGGGAGATCTCGATTGTACTCAACGGGCACTACTACGAGCCGTGGGATTTGGATAGCCAGGTGCATATTGATGCTGCGCAGGTCCGGCTGGAGTTCTATATCGCCTGGTTCGCCGACCCGATTTATCTGGGTAGGGATTATCCGGCTGTTATGAAGGAGTATCTCGGTGACAGACTACCTGGATTTACGGATGAGGATCTTGAGCTTCTACGGGCTATGAGCTCAATCAATGCTTTCTATGGGATGAATCACTATTCGACGAAATTTGCGCGGCAGCTCACGACGCCTGCGGGCGCGGATGACTGGACGCGCAACATTGAAGAATCTGCTGTCAACAGCAAAGGCGAAGAAATCGGACCGGCGTCGGCCATGCCCTGGTTGCGTATTGCGCCGGGCGGCTTCAGGAAACTTCTGAACTGGATTTGGGACCGGTATCACGTTCCTATTCTCGTGACGGAGAATGGATGTCCGTGTCCTGGGGAGGCGGATGTCAATGTTGCGGTTGCTGATGGGTTCAGACAGCGGTATTTTGGGTTATATCTGGATTCGATTTCGCGGGCGATCTACGAGGATGGAGTCAAGGTTGTAGGCTACTATGCTTGGTCGTTGATGGATAACTTTGGTTAGTACACCGGCATTCTTCTAGCAAGTTTTGATGCTGACTGGTCTACGTCCAGAATGGTCCTCGGGATATGGCCCGCGGTACGGGCTCGTCCATGTTGATTTCAAGACCCTGAAAAGGACGCCGAAAAACTCGGCTTACTACCTCAAGGAAACCTTCCAAGAGCGGAGGAAGGAACAGATATAGATAGATACGTCAGTAGACTTGAACTATGAACATTCTCTTCGGAGGGCATCCGACGCTTTCGAATCAAGCTGCGATAAAATTCTAAGAAGCACATCAAAATCCCGACGTGCCCTTATAACCAGAGGCGAGGATGAGGCCTCCTGTATCAGCGCTAGGAGGCACGCTCCAACAAGTCTGATCTTCTCTGCCTAGATTATGCCCAAGGAAGTTAGTATACATTCTCATTGAACTACCGCCGAGGATAGGGTAATAGATGGCGACCTACGCAAGGCTCGCCGTTGACCCGCAGCGCCCAAATCGGAATTTCCTGCAAGACGCGGACCATATCACCAGCAATCTCCGTCTTCCGGAGGACGAGCATATCGTCGGGCTCGCCGGTGCGGGAGAAGTAGCCGATCTCCTCGAGTTGTCCCGTGAGGTGCATCTTCAAGCAGTGATAGGTTACGTGTAGATCTGCGATCTGAACGGTAAATCCCGCGGTGTAGTTATTAGCGTTATTGTTATTAAGTAATACAGGACAGGCGCTATCCGGCCGGAGGTATGAAGGGAGGTCATCGAGACAGGTGGCGAAGCGGATATAGAGCTCGGCTAGAGCGGTATAGTCGGTGGATGAAATAGGTGATGAATATGCCTGTCTGTCTTTTCTGAGTACCCTTGTTCGTAGGATCACGTCGGCCGCGTAGTGCCACAGGCGTGTCCCGGCATTTGCCCCCACGGATAACCTATTGCCGTCAGTCCGATCGCCGCATAAAGACATACATACTCATTTCCATCATTGCAGGGATAGACAGCCGTTATGCCACCCTCAAATGCATAATCGGTTACGGTCATTGGCATGGACCTCAGCACAGCGAGCGACTTATCGCCGATATATATTTGCCAAAAGGCATTCCGACGTCTCTCGGCCTCAATTGGATCCAGTGAGACATACGAGCTCTCATCATGGAGACGCATGCGCTGGGCCAATTTTAACGCCTCGCCGAATACATGCCATGAGATGGTGGAGTTGGCGTTCGTGTGCAAGCAGTTGGAGTGGAGAAGGCGGACGGTTATAGAGTCAGCACAGGGGTTCTCGAGGTCAGATGCGGTGTACTCGGCCAGGCAGTTACGTGAGGCTTCGAGGAATATCTTGGCCAGCTTGTCGCCAATTGGGAATAGCTCTGACGGAAGGAAGAAACAGGCCTTGGCGCATACGGCAGTGAGAAGCGTGAATTCGGACTTGGTTAGGGAGGATGCCGGTGGTGTTGTCCCAAGGGTGTGGCTTAGCAAGCGGCGAAATGTCGGCTCGTGTACGGACAAGTTGAAGGGGGCAATGTACGAGAAGAAGAGGTCAGTGCATTCTCGCAGCACGAGGGCTAGTAATGTTGAAAATGGCAGAGCGTTGGAAACGGCATTAGCGAGATGTTCGTATCGCTCGACGACTGTTAGAGGAGCCTGCTGCGAGGAATCCGGGGGAGACGACAAGAAAGGTGCGTCAAGCTGCCTGAACTTCCCTCTCGGGCCCCTCTTTCCCGGAGGAATGTTAAAGGTGCAAGCATGGCCAGCTCCACGGCATCCAGTGCACGAGGAATGGACCGAGTCACACTAAACAGCCGTCAGTAGGGGTCATCTTTCTGCAAGGGCCTGTACGGAGCTGACCTTAGCCTTCTTGCGGCGACAACGATCACAGGCGCGGTGGAGACTAGGATCTAAAGGCATGGAGACAAATGTGAGATCGATCATATCATGCAGGCATGGGGAAGAGGAAAATTAATCTGCTTTTTCTCCGCCAGCTACCGGAGGTTTACGGGGGTTTCTAGTGGTCCATGCCCCCGTTTAGTGCAAGCTTAGACCGGCCCTAGATTACCTTGCAGATGCTCAATCGTCCTGATCATTGGAGGATTGTAACACTGTATCATGATTGGCCGGTTAGTGTAGTTGGTTTATCACGTGAGTTTAACACACTCAAGGTCGCCGGATCGAGCCCGGCATTGGTCAACTTTTTTGTCTCTGTCTCGACATAGCTATTGTCAGCTTCAAGGCAGAATCTTTGCAAGTCGATAGCCAGGTCAGCTTAATTCTTGGAGCAGGAATCCCTTTGGCCGTCTCCGGTGCCCCTCCTGGGTGAACTAGCTTATCCCCGTGAACGCCCTGTGCTTGTCCAATACAACATGGTTCATAGTCTGTAATAGCTGCTGGCATCGCGCTTAAAACTCATACAATGCCTAATGATTAGGGCTGGCGCTATCAATTCCACGGGCCGCACCTCAGTTTTGCAATTGATCTTCATATGGTTCGTTCCCGAGTCGCCGCGTTGGCTTTTATCGATGGATCGCAGCAAGCTTCCTCTCTCCAATCCGCCCCAAGAACCTTGGGGGATCATACATTCTGCTGTTGTATATTTCTGCTTCATTTTTCGCTGCGTGTAGGTAGTGGGGCATACATTTTTAGGTGTTTAGACGTCTTAACGGGTGGAGTGGTGAGCCTTGGAAGGAGGGTTATTACTTATTAGGGCTATAATTTGCAGCAAGGGTCCGTGAGATAGTAGATAGAGTGATCTTCTGTTATACCCCTCTTCGGTCCACCTTTGTAGTTAAACCCCAATTAAACAAGGCTTTGATTCATGCTGGGCACGAATGATGGTTGAGAACAAGAACTGTGAGGTTTGTGCTGGAGGGGCGTAGATAGGACAATTCGGCATCTCACTGATTTCCTTGTCCCAGATCGGTTGTTTGATTTCTAAGTAGGCAATCATGTACGGTTACAGGTTGTCAGGGCCTCATGGAACTCGTCTTGATTACTTCAATACACTAGCATCCCTCCACCATGTTATAAAGCAACCTACATCGCAATAACCCGCACCTCAGGAACTTCCTCACGATCCCAACCCAACCCAACCCCAAAGAACCCCTTAACAACCCCCCTAAGAATATCCACCACCCTCCGCCCCTCCAGCTTCCCAATTCTCTCTTGCACCCCCGGTAAACCCTTAACATCAACCCCCAAAACCTCCAACAAAACCGGCAAATCCGAAAACGTATAATGCTGCGCCCCCTCCAACTCAAGCTCCACTTTCCACCCTCCCCGAGTATTTCCCCAGAACTCTTTCCACGACGGATCCGTATCTTGCGTTTTATTCTCATGTCCGAAGAGCATGAATGATCCGTTCTGGAGTCCCGTTTCGAGAACAGGACCGAACATCGTTCCGTCAAGATTAATCCCCGCCACAATGCGACTATCGGTTCTCATTGCTTCGGCTGCTGCGGCGCCGCCGAGGGAGTGCCCGAATACACCCACACGTTCCGTTCGCAGCCATCCGGTTTTACAGTTTGGTAGACCGAGGAGGGTCGAGAGTCCCGAAGGCGTGGACAACTGGTCTATGATGAACGAGACATCGCGAGCGCGGGTTTGAACGTCGAGAGGGATTTGCGCGTCGGTGAGATCCAACCCGGGGATAATATCGCCGTTGGGAAACTCGAGGATCTCGGTGTCGTAGGGATGGTCGACCGAGAGCACGACGTACCCCTCGCTTGCGATAGCTTGGGCGAGCATGTTGTACAGGAGGCGGGTTGTGCCGAGGGCAGGGGAGAATATAAGCAGTGGGTAGTTGAGGCTCAGGTGAAATGGGCGAGGGCAGGTTTGGAGTTTCAAACCGTGGAGAGCGTTAGAGGTATCACTGAGGTTGAGGCCGTAGCTGGTGGCGAAGAGGTTGGCGTAGTATGTTGCTGTTGCGGGGGGGAGGTAGGGGGTTTCCTGGAGGGCGGAACAGTATGTTGGGATGAAGGTCGAGGTCATAATTTTGCGATTGGTGGCGTTGGGAGAGAAAGGGTCGAGTCTGGTTGTGTCGGTGAGCTGGGCTGTATGGTAGAATGTATCGTATGGGCCCGGGGGGTGGGTGATGAGGGTTGCGGAGGCTGCGGCCACGAGGAGTATAGACTTGAGAATCATAGTTGGAAAATACTTGTGGTGAGGTAATAATTCAGGTAGTTATGGGTTGGTAGATAGTGAGGGTGAACGAATGTGGTTCACGAACTCTTTATATACCCTTGGTGGGGTTACAAGTTTGGTGATAATCGCGAGAATCAAGCCAAAATGAGAGTTGAGTCTAGCTTAGTCTAGACATTATAAAGCGTAGTTTCGATATATAATGTGTTCCATGGCTGTGGATGTGTAGATGGTGGAGATTATGCAGCAATAACTAGAGCGATATTACTTCCTAATGCAGCTCTCGCTAAGGAACGGGGACAATATCTATAACAAGCCAATCCTAGCTTCTAACTGGCCAAGGATCAGCCCCATAATGCGCGAGATTACTTCCTAATCCGGTCTAGTGCCAGGTTGCACCTTCGCTCGCTCGAACATCTCCCTTTTCATCATTGACACCCATCCTTTAGGTACTTCATCAAACACTGACGAGATATGCCATCCAGCAGAGCGGTTGGGCCCCTAGACAAGCGGAGAACTTTGACCCGCTGCGTTCATTGTGCACAGCGACGCATCAAGGTACGCCTCAACCCCAAGGGTCTAGATCAAGAACGAATCTAGCTAATCCCATTCTAGTGTGAAAGCCGCTTCCCTTGTAGACAGTGCATCAGCAGGAATATACCATGCGAGCCACCGCAACAAAAAAGGAACACCGTGGCTGTATTTGTTCAGACAATCCAGCCAAATGCCTCCGGGGGAGACAGTATCTGTTCGGACCAAAGGACTGTGGCTTCTCCTGCTATTGAGCAGAGTACTACAATAGCCCTTCTGAAGACTATCCCTGTGGATCAGAATACCCGCTTCCTGGGCCAGTTTGTGGTCTTTGTTGAGAAAAACGCGCTTACCATGAGCTTCCCGTTGATCCTCCCGGACCTTCTTTCTCTATTGCCGACGTCCGCAGTCATGCATCATGCAGCAACCGCGCTTGGTGCTTTAGAAGCGATTCGGTTTAGCGCGGAGGTTATAGTGCCCGGGCAGATTTCACCTCAAATGGCTGCCATCAGGGCCTATCAAACCGCCTTGGCTGCATTACAATCGTGCTTGGGCGAGGCAAATGTAGCCGAGAGGGATGACGTTCTATGGACCACCATTTTCCTGGGCTTATTTGAGGTATGATCCTTAATGAGAGATTGCCTACAGCTGCTAAATAACTCACTGGAATTTACAGTTGCTCTCAGATAAATCCGGCGATGGTTGGATCAAACACATGCTTTACGGGACTTCGAAGATGCTCCAGCTAGCAGGACCAAGTATGGTCCAGTCGCGACTCCGAAGAGGATTTTTTGATCTCTTTCGTGTACTCGAAGCGAGTAGATCGTTACTGTATAACGAGGAGACGATACTTTCGCAAGAATGCTGGATTGAGCTTCAAAAGAATCTGTCTTCGACAAAAGATATCCCTTGGGAACCCATGGATGGGATCCTGAACCTGATGATCGAGACCTCGGCCTTCAGCTTACGGTAGGTAAGCCCTTCGACCAATTCGCGATTGCTCCCTCTGATCCCACAACTACAGATGGCGCGCCATGATGGAGAGTATCCCCGAATCAGAACGCCACAGAGACCCTTCCATGAGCCTCATCGCAGCCGAAGGATTCATAATACAATCATCGCTCTATAACTGGCACACCGAAGCCCTACTTTACCTGTCCCAGAATGTCACCGATGACTACTTTTCCTTATCGCTCCTCTACTATCACGCACTGGTCATCTTTCTCTCTGGGAACTATGACTACTTCCCATACTGGGATAACATCCCTGCCCCAATTTTATCCCCCGACGAGGTCGCCGACCATGTCAATGCAATCTTGGACATATCAGAACAGCTGGTCTCCAGGTCTAGACTTCCGGGAGTGATGCTATTCTTCCCATTTACAGTAGCTGGCTCTCGAGCTCGACGTGACTATCACAGAACTAGTATTCTCTCTCTGATTGACCGAGTTATAAATGACGGGGTTGTAGTCGCTCATCGCATCAGGGATAATATGGTCGCGCGGTGGAGGGAGGTGGACCGCAGAGACTTACTTGTGAAGTAGGGGGGATCCGCTACAGGTCAAGAAAGTCCAGACGTCAAGATTCAGTACAAATTCATTAATGACCAAATTGGCGCCGAGACTACCATGTTTGACCGAGAACCATTGAATCTTCTGCTCACTCATCCAGCGGGTGGTGATGTGGTTGCTCTCTTGAACGAGCGAGGAGAAAATCAGCTCAGATACCGCAGAACTCATGGCACTATACCATGAAATCAGTCTGGAATATCAGCTAGCCATGAATAATCAAAACACCCGAGTTACGGATGATGAACCAAAAAACTATCCTGAGTAAAAGCACGACTATCTAAACATGAGGAACAAGTCAGGACAGCGGATTATTCAGGCTATTGCTAAATCAGCCAGAGGGATAACCCCACGTCTCCAATAGGTTCCAGGACACTGCGGTGACCCTCGTAATAAATCAGCAGACTGACTGGCCATGGAGGCAATTGGTACAAATAAAAAACATGTATTTCAGTATCTTGTTCCGCGAGAAAAGGGGTTAATCTACGAGAGCTCAGAAGGAATGGGAACATGAATAGAAGACTTCCAAGAAAGGTACTAACCTTCACGAATTAACAAGAATCTACATAATCCATACCCAGAGGTTATATAGCTTGCTACCTTGGAACCAAGCCTACTTATTTACCCAATTTCGAACCGGGTACTTGTGGTTGCAACAAATTATGTGGCAACTTTGCCTCCTGAAAGATATAGCTTTCGGCGCTGTAAAGAAGGATTTAGATTAGCAACACACTTTCCCAAGCCCCAATAGAAAACGTACATTCAGGAAACATGAAAGGATGAATCCAACCGCAGACACGGCAAGAGGATAGATAAAAACCCGTCGGATCGTATCCGTCACTTGGTAAATAACAGCAGCTTTAAGCTCATCGCTCAAATTCTGGAAGACGGCGCTGCTGGTGCCAGCGGTAAGTTCGGTGACTTCACTGGTGCTGTAGCCTGGAAGAACACTGGTGATTTTAGTGATAACGACGTTCTGGAAAACAGCGCCGTCAATGCAGAGAGCTGCGAGAACGCCGCAGATCTGTGCTTTATCACCCCAGAACTGTTAGTTATAAGAAGAAGGATAATGGGATCTGAGACTTACCAATGGTCATGAGGCTCACGGCATCGTTGACTTCAGTCGGTGCGGCAATTGCTGACGCGACGGCAACTCCAGCGCTTTGATAGCAGCCGACTCCAACACCAATGAGGATGGTGAATCCATAGACCTTTCCTGCAGAGGTATCCGAATCTATAGTGACTATTTCGTCCCTAGCCATCAGCACGAAGTGAGTAAAAGAGAAGTGTTTTCCACTTACACATAAGAGCAGAGCCAACTACAACAATGGCATTGCCGAAAACGTACCACGGCATGTAGTACCCGAGTTTCGGCATGAAGGCCGCATTCAAGAGGGCGAAGAAGACAAGCGCGCAGATGAACGGAAGCATGCGTACACCACCGTCGAGGGCCCCATCGGACCTGGTGAACTGGAACAGCAGCGGGATATAGTAAATGGATGTGAACATTGTTCCGGCCACGATGGCACTCTGGATTGGCAGCGTAATGAAGTCGGCGGTGCGCATAAACCCCACTGGCAAGAGCTTATTTTCCGCCGACACCCCTGGGTGGAATATGGTCACCAGAATAAAGGCAATCAGAAGCACGCCGGTCATGACGAGAAGGGCGATTTCGGAGCCGCTGCTCCAGGCGTATGCCGTGCCGCCAAAACTGATAGCCATGCTGAAGCAGGTGGCCCCGGCCAGGAACACGACAATGCCAATCCAATCTAGGGAACGGATTCTCTCTGCAAAAGTCTTGTCCGGTTGCGGCCTAATGACGGGCAGACAGATAAGGTAGGCGGGTGCGAACACTGCAGCGACGGGGAGGTTGATGTAAAAGCCCCAGCGCCAGGTGGCACTGCTCTGCGCAAAGGAGCCTCCTATGATGGGTCCGAGAACGCAACCGATGCCCCAGACACAATATATGCCAGCCAAGTAAAGGGGGCGCTCATGGTTTGTCGTAAGCAAAGCAACGTAAATCAGTCCTCCCACGTAGATGCCGCATCCACCAACGCCGGCAATAACGCGGCCGACAATGAGAGCATCCATCGTGGGTGCCGCGCCACAAATTGCACTCCCGACTTCGAAGAGAACTAAACACCAGATAAAAAGCCATTTGATGTTGAATGTTCCGAAGGCTTTTCCACTACAATCTCGGAGTTAGGACCCTTGTTCGATGACCTGGGGCGACTGCAGCTTACAGTGGCAAAATAGCGGTATTTCCCAGCATAAAGCTCACCCCAATCCAGGCCAAGTCGGTCTCGGTTTTGTAGGTTTCAACGATGGAAGGCTGGAGGGCCGCGACCTAAGAAGGTTTGGTTAGGGCAAGGCTCTCGATGCACGTTCTAGTATTTTGCTCACGATTGTTCCATCCAGGGCGAAGAGGAAGACCGTCGATAAGATTGACCCGTAGGCAAAAAACCACTAAATCATAAAACGACATGGTTAGCCGGAGGATTGAATCGTGTCGTGAAGGATACACATACCATTAAACCTCTGATTGACCTTTTTTCTGCTGGTGCAGGGTCGCCGTGCTGCACTGCGTCGTCTGTACTTTCTTCAAGCCCGTTTCCTTTCTCTGCTCGCGAAGTAGCCTCGCTGGACTGCCTATCTTCATTCTGCGGCTTTTCAGGCCTAAAGTCGTCCGTGCTAGTTTCAGCCGTCATCTTGCCGGAGATCGATGGAATGATTGGAACGATGATGGCGTACTGTGCAGCGCAGTGGATGATCTGGTCCATCCGAAGCAACAATTCTGGTCTGTGAGTTCCTCCGCACGCTGATAAATGAGGTCCCTTATTACCAATCAGTGACAAATCGACTAATAGGTTTCGGCAGCCAATTGGTACATGAACTATTGTTTCCATCGCTCTATGATCTTACATGTTCTTATCCTTGAAGCCATGTGGTTTGGCGTGTGTAGCCGCTCAACAGGAAATAAGAGCAGGATAAGTGGAGCTGATGGTAGGTGTAAGGGAATGATTCATGCAGGCGGAGTACGGACGGGATACGGAATGGAATTCCTAGTATGTTATGGTATAAAGGAGAATGACTGTCAGCTTCACTATATAGGTACTGCGTACACAGTTAGATGAACAAGTTTGCTTTGAAGCGACAGTGTATTTGTTAAGAGATACATCGTGAGAATCTTAATAATACTATTCACTAAGATACTATCATCTATCCTCTGAAAGCCTTTGCCGTCTACGTAGATATAAACTTAGATAAAAAATAGAAGATCAAGAATACGGCAGCAGCACCCAGCAATCCAACTTGGTTTCCACCAAGAAAGAGCGTAACCCAACCGCTGTATCCTTAGTTTCTTTGCTCTTACCATCCGTATCCTTCCACTGCATACGCCCCGACGGAAAGTCGCTGGTATCAATAAAGTCGAACTTCGGTGCCGCGCTGATTATGTTAACCAGTTGGTCTCCGAAGAACCGGTCCGGCAGCATCGGCACTAGCTAGGTCGATAATTTGTCTCATGGCCTATGCCATGCTTGTATCTTGGTAATCTCACCACAAAACTTCTCGATATAGTTTATACGATCTGGCGCTCGGACTGGTACGTAGCGAGCAAGTTTTCAAGCTCATTTGTGGACGGCCTAGCCCCATTTCGATCGATCAGCGTTTGACGTAGAAGGTTGGTTGAGGTGGCGATTGATGCGAGGCCCGAGTTTCCTCTAAATGCTATGTTTGGGGTGACCTGCCATGGTAAACCGGGGATCAACTGATAGTGGTAATAGTAGTTTTAGTTTTATTATATGGCGCTGCTCAATGCGAAACGTCTGTGGCTTGGCCGGTACTGCTTAGAATTATGACGATATCATGAACTGATTCCAAATCTCCACTGCCGTAGTGCTATACTCTGCTTGTTCTCGGAAATGAACCGTGCATATACCCGGTCAACCGAATCATTCTCAGGGATTCTAGATGCTACAGCAACACCGAAATTCCCCTGAACAGGATTTCTGACATCCTAGAAGTCATGTATGCCATCGCCAGGCCTTTCTCTTGTGCTTCAAAATAAATCCCACGCCGAACATCGCCCAACACCAGTCTTCATCCGACATCACTTTCCATACCCACTCCATTGAAATGAGGCAACTCATGGCTACTCCGAGCCTGACGATTGACATGGTTTGCTTCGACAGCCGGTCGGGGGGGTACGTTCTGCGCTTGCCCTGACAGAGATGCACACGCATTATACCGCGTGGAGAAGAAATCCGCCATATCAGCCGATTGCTTTTCAAACTCCTCTTCCAACCCGCCCAAGCTGTTGTATATAGGGGCACCGGCTGGACCAAGTCTCCGGATTCCCGCAACCATCTCCCGAAAGGCAGCTCGTGGTTTGTTTTGCGCTATCTTGCCCATCTCACGCAGGCGGTCCTCCACCGAATCGAGTACATTTGAAAAGACCACATTGGTATTTGGCGGGG
Source organism: Aspergillus kassunensis (assembly GCA_027569205.1). NCBI lineage: Eukaryota > Fungi > Ascomycota > Eurotiomycetes > Eurotiales > Aspergillaceae > Aspergillus > Aspergillus kassunensis. The sequence goes on along the minus strand of JAPDEQ010000075.1, from coordinate 1,398 downwards.
AATTTCCGGCCGGGACCTTCCGCATCCAGGCAATGTACTCTGCGACAGCCGATGCGATGCCGGCTATCTCAGCCTGGCTGTGAAAGACGGCTGAGGAAAATTCGGCCAGTTGGGTGGCGATACCTTCGTTCATGTTGCTGTCGCTACTTGGTGTCCCCTGTGGCACAGGAAGGGAGGATGAAGCCGCTGTGCCGTTGCTATCTGGCGTTATCAAGGCCGCCGTATCAACATGGTTCTGACCTTGACCAGAGTTGTGATTTTCTGCTTGGAGGATGACCGGAAATTCGCTGTTGGCGGAATTATTCAAGTCTGGTCCAGGGTGACTTCCCCATTCTCCCTCCCTTTCAGCTCCTATCGTATAATGACCGGCATTTGCGTGCAGCGGGCCCAGAAAGTCATTTTGAAAGGAACCTGGCGACGTAAAATTGTAAGGCTGTGGGGATAGGGGTTGGTAACCGCGCCGGGGTGTAGTAGAGAAGGGACAGAGAAAGGCCGCAGGGGACTGTGTCCCGGTACTATCACTCCCATTTGTGCTATACGGAAGTTGCGCACGGGAGGCCAAGTGAGGTAGGTGGCTTTGGCTTCCTGGACCGGTCATGTCTGCGATACGTGCTTCTGCTTCATCTTATATCTGGTCAGCACATCATCCTGGAAACAGAGTTGCAGACAACAGTAGATACCATCTTACATAGTCGCTTCTGCAATGACTCCATGTTCTGAGTAAGATCAGCCCTTGTGGGTCGTTGCGTTGGCAGATAGATGCACTCCTCGCCGGCTCTGTGACATTTCTCACATGCTGGCTGGCCGCCGTCACATCGCACTTTGTGGTCTTGACAATATTTGCATGCGCTGCGACGCGTAGCTCCCCTGTTCATGGCTTTGTGGTTATGGTGTTGCAGGATAGAGATAATGAAAACTCTTTGTCTCTTTTGGAAGCTTGGCACGCGGGGTCACTGGAGGTTGGGCAGTACTAGCCGCACTGAGTATAGTCTCGTTGAGCTGGTGTTGAATATGAATACAGTATACACCAAGTTTTGAAGAAGGGGATGTGTCATGCGGGGCCCAGACTGCTCGGGCTTTGTAGTCTATACAGTCTATACAGTCTATACAGTCTATACAGTCTATACAGTCTATACAGTCTATACAGTCTACACAGTCTATACAGTCTACACAGTCTATACAGTCTACACAGTCTATACAGTCTACACAGTCTATACAGTCTACACAGTCTACACAGTCTATACAGTCTATACAGTCTATACAGTCTATATAGTCTATACAGTCTATACAGTCTATACAGTCTATACAGTCTATACAGTCTACACAGTCTATACAGTCTACACAGTCTATACAGTCTACACAGTCTATACAGTCTACACAGTCTATACAGTCTACACA